>VMDO01005897.1:0-106477 GCA_007922755.1 Pedetes capensis | reverse complement strand
TTGAATACTCCAAAATCCAAATTTAAAAGCTGGTCTAGGGGAGTCTGTGGACCCATTGCCTGCTTGTGCAGTTTTCTCCTAACATCTGAAGCAGACTGATATAATGGATATCTACCAAAATGTGACCATCACACAAGCTAGGTCAATATTAGGATTCTTTTTCAGAATCTCAGTGACACAACCTACAAATAGAACTTGGTCTTCCTTTCTACTTTGGATTATTTTTCTTGTCTTGTCAGAGTTTACAGCTTTATTATTAATCCATGCAGTCCCTCAATTAAATAAGTAATCATACAATTATTCACAGTGAGACCGCCACTTTGTAACTGGTGTTGCCCTTTGGTTCTTGATTTGGAAAAGCTGTGATCCCAATGGGCTGTCTTAGGTCTTTTGCATGAATTTTGTCTCCATAAGTCTGAGCTGCTGTTCAAGTTCATCTTTTTTCTTTAGGAGTGCAAGTGGACAAGATTACACATAAATCTGTGCAAGTTAAGTCAAAGTAAATGCTCAAGGATTGAAATTTATATCTGGATCTTCTGAAAAATCCTAACTATTTTTGCCTTGTGTTAAGCCTGATATCGAGAAAGGGACATGTACTCTTAAGTTTCCTTCCCCACTTGTTACTTCCCAAAGGGGAAATGTATGTGCTGCTTTAGGATTATTGGGGTGCTAAGTAGTCCCGTTCCTGGTTATTTCTGCTGGGCAAAGCTGTTTTGCAACACAGGGGTTTAAAGGTACCCTGGATTCTGGAATAGAGCCATTGCTTTGGGATTCAGGTTGTTCAATGAGGTTCCTTAGTGGTCCATTAGGGGGCATTTGTGCCAAAGGATTGTCCTCATACCCCAAAGATGCATGAGTGTAGCAAATTTTGCAGTTTTTTCACAATTCTGCGTTCTGATGCAATGCATGAATACCTGAACATAAAGGACCCCAGACCATTTATCTTCCTTTTCGTAGAACCGATCTAGTTGTACTATGATATTATAGTTTAAAATCCTGTTTTGAGTTCTTTTTTCTCTTTTTTTCTCATCTGTATTGGGGCCAGACCTCAATGCAGGATGAAATTAATTTTTTAAATATCATCTCTCTTAAAATGGCCCCAAATGAAATAGAGACTAAGGGTAAATCTATACGAATAGACGTTTCATTACCCATAGTTATACATTGCCCTTTGTCCACTTGTATATTTAAAGAGGAAACAAGGTAAAAAAGGAATAAAGATAGTATCTGATTCCCATTTCTGATTTTCAGTGTCAAAACACATAACAAAGACAGTCCCTGCATCCCCATTTCTGAGTTCCAGTGCCAAAACACAAAACAAAGACAATCCCTGGATCATACTTTTGAGTTTTAGTGCTAAAACACTTAACAAAGATAATCCCTGGGTCCCTGTTTCTTCATTTCAGTGCCAAAAAACACAATCCACCAGATTCCCATTTCTGAGCTCCAGTGCCAAAATACATAACAAAGACAATCCCTAGATCCCTATTTCTGAGTTCCAGTGCCAGAATACATAGCAAAGACAAACCCTGGGTTTCCATTTTTGAGTTCCAAGGCTAAAACACATAATCCCTGGATCCTTATTTTTTAGTTCTAGTGCCAAAAGAATAGGCTTTTACATCGTTCTATCCCATATAGTCAGTAACCAGGTTAATGAGCATCCTCAAAAACCCCAATTTGGCTCTCTCCCTCCAGGTGTCCCTAGGGCTGACTGCACACTTTATTGTGCCCTCCCTTAATCGCTGGCTACTCATTAGTGAGTTTCAGTATGGCAGAAAAAATTAGATATACAAAGTGGTAGAGCTTTGGAGCTTTTCATGGGATGAGGACTCATGGAGTAATAAATTACCCACTTTAGTTTTTGAATTTTATAGTTTAAGATGGTGTCCTAGGGGGAAAACCATCTTCTCAGGATTAACTATGTTCTAAAAGGGAGCAACTCCTGTTAGATCCATCTGTAACGTGAAAGATGGTCAGTCTTTGGTGTTTATTTACCCCAAAAGCCTGTGAGGTGTGGATTAGGACAAATGGGAAGCTCCCAGGCTAAGAAGAAAAATAGCATACAACTAATTAAACATAAAGTAAAGAGAAACTAAAAGAACATATGGGGGGCTGGGATTTAGCTCAGTTGGTAGAGCACTGCTCTGCAGTCTCTGAGGTCCTGAGTTCAATTCCCAGCACCGCAAAAATGGGAGAAGGACCTGGCAATCCACTCCCGAGGCAATCCCAAAACAACCAGCCATTGAAAACCCTGTGAGGGTCGCTATGAGTCGGATGGTGACCCGACGGCACCTAAAAACAACAACAAAAAAACATATGTTGTTGTTGTTAGGTGCCGTCGAGTCAAGTCCAACTCATGGTAACAGTATGCACAGCAGATCGAAACACTCCCCAATTCTGTGCCAGGCCCATGACCTTATTTATATTTAAGCCCATTGTTGCAGACACTGTGTCAACCCATCTGGTGGAGGGTTTTCCTTTTTTTCATTGACCTACCACTCTCCCAAACATGATGTCTTTCCCCAGGCATTGATCTCTCCTGACTACATGTCCAAAATATGCAAGATGAAGTCTAGCCACCCTTGCTTCTAAGGAGTGCTCTGGTTGCATTTCTTCTAGGACAGATCTGTTGGTTCTTTTGGCAGTCCATGGTATATTCAATATTCATCTCCAGCACCAAAATTCAAAAGCATGGATTCTTCTCCTGTCTCCTTTGTTCAATGTCCAGCTTTCACAACCATATGATGCAACTGAAAGTACCATGGCGTGAGTCAGGCACACCTTTGTCTTCAATGTGACGTCTTTATTTCTCAATACCATAAAGAGATCTTTTGCCACAGCTTTTCCCAAAGCAATGCATCTTTTGATTTCTTGACTGCTGCTTCCATGGTTGTTGATTATAGAGCCAAACAAAGCAAAATCTTGGACAATCTCAATCTTTTCTCCATTTAGTGTGAAGTTGCATACTGACCCAGTTGTAAGGATTTTTGTTTTGTTGATGTTTAGTCAAAACACATATTGAAGGCTATGATCTTTGATCTTCATCAGTAAATATTTTAAATCCTCTTCACTTTCAGCAAGCAGAGTGGTGTCATCTGCATAACGCAGGTTGTTAATGAGACTTCCTCCAATCCTGATGCCGCATTCTTCCTCATAAAGTCCAGCTTCTTAGATTATTTGCTCAGCATAGAAATTAAAAAGATATGGTGAAAGGATACAGCCCTGATGCACACCTTTCTCAACTTTAAACCAGGCTGTGTTTCCTTGTTCTATTCAAACAACTGCTGCCTGGTTCACGTAGAGATTCCTCATGAGTACAATTACATGCTCTGGTATTCCCATTTTTCCAAGTGTTATCCATAATTTGATATGATCCACACAGTCAAATGCCTTTGCATAGTCAATAAAACATAGATAGACATCTTTCTGATATTCTCTGCTCTCAGCTAATATCCACCTGACATCAGCAATGGTGTCCCTAGTTCCCTACCTTCTTTTGAAACTGGCTTGATTTTCTGGCAATTCCCGGTGTACATATTATTGCAGTTGCTTTTGAATGATCTTTAGTAAAATTTTGCTCGTGTGTGATATTAATGATATTGTCTAATAGTTTCCACATTCAGTTGGATCCCCTTGTTTGGGAATAGACACAAATATGAATCTTTTCCAGTCAGTTGGCCAGGTAGCTGTTTTCCAAATCTGTTGGCGTAAACATGTGAACACCTCCAGTGCTGTATCTGTTTGTTGCAACATCTCTATTCGTATCCCATCAATTCCTGGAGGCTTGTGTTTCACCAGTTCTTTCAAGGCAGCTTCCACTTCTTCCTTCAATACCCTTGGTTCCTCTTCATATGAAACCTCTTGAAATGGTTGGTCATCCACCAATTCTTTTTTATATAATGGCTGTCTGTATTCCTTCCATTTTCTTTTGAAAAATGCATCGTTTAATATTTTCCCTGTAGAATCTTTCACTATTGCCACTTGAGTCTTGAATTTTTTCTTCACTTCCTTAAGCTTGAGAAACACAGAGCATGTTCTTCCCTTTTAGTTTTCTGCCTCCAGTTCTTTGCACATGTTATTAAAATATTTGCTTTTGTCTTCTTGAACTGCCTTTTGAAATCATATGTTTAGTTCCTTAACTTCATCATGCCTTCCTTTTACTTTAGCTGCTTGACATTCAAGAGCAAGTTCCAGGGTCTCTTTTGACATGTAATTTGGTCTTTTCTTTTTTTTCCTGCCTTTTAAATAACCTTTTGCTTTCTTCATGAATGATATCTTTGATGTCATTCCACAACTCGTCTGGTCTCCTATCATTGTGTCTAATACATTAAACCTGTTCTTGAGGTGGTCTCTGAACTCAGGTGGGATATACTCGAGGTCATTCCTTGGCTCTCATACACTTGTTCTAATTTTCTTCAGTTTCAGTTTGAACTTGCATATGAGCAGTTAATGGTCTGATCCACAATCAGCACCTGGTCTTGTTCTGACATTTGATAAAGAGCTTTTCTATCTTCTATCTTCTCTTTCCACATATATAGTCAATTTGGTTCCTGTATGTTCCATCTGGTAAAATCCATGTGTATAGCCGCTGTTTATGTTGGTGAAAAAATGTGCTTGCAATGCAAAGGTCATTGTTCTGACAAAATTCTATCATGCAATCTCCAGCATCATTTCTGTTATCAAGACCATATTTTCCAACTACTGAGCCTTTTCTTTGTTTCCAACCTTTGCATTCCAGCCACTAGTTATTATCAGTACATTCTGATTGCATGTTTGATCTATTTCAGATTGCAGAAGCTGGTAGAAATCTTCTCTTTCTTCATTTGTGGCCTTAGTGGCGGGCATAAATTTGAATAATAGTCATATTAACTGGCCTTTCCTGTAGGCATATGGATATTATTCTATGACTGACAGCATTGTACTTTAGGACAGATGAGGGGTTTTTTTTTTGTTTGTTTGTTTGTTTTGTTTTTGGTACCAGCTGTTGAACCCAGGGCCTTGCACTTGTGTGCTTTGCAAGTGCTGTACCACTGAGCTGCATCCCCAACCCATTTTTTACTTTTTTGAGACAGGGCTTGCTAAATTACCCAGACTGCCTCTGGTTTCAAACTTGCCATCCTCCTGCCTCCTCCTCCCAAGTCGCTGGGATTACAGGCATGCACCACTGCACCTGGCTTGAGATGTCTTTTTTGATGATGAAATGCAACCCCATTTCTCTTTTGTTTGTCATTCCCAGCATAGTAGATCATATGACTATCTAACTCAAAATGGCCCATGCTGGTCCATTTTAGCTCACTGACGCTTAGAATGTCAATGTTTATGCGCTCCATTTCTCTTTTAACAATTTCTAATTTTCCTAGATTCATACTACGTACATTCCATGTTCCAATTATTAATGGATGTTAACAGTTGTTTCTCTTCATTTTGAGTCGTGCTACATCAGCAAATGGAGGTCCCTGGAGCTTTACTCCATTTCTGTTACCAAGGTAGACTCTACTTTGAGGAGACAACTCTTCCCCGGTAGTCTTTTGAGTGCCTTCCAACCTGGGGGCTTCATTTTCTGGCACTATATCTGGCAGTGTTTCTTTGCTATTCATAGGGTTTTCAATGGCTAGTTGTTTCAGAAGTGGTTCACCAGTGCCTACTCACTAGTCTGTCTTAGTCTGGAACTTTCCTTGTTTTTCTATTCTGTCTCAATTTCATATCCAGCCATAAGCATGGTGTCATTTTTATAAAGTTCAGAAACAAGCAAACCCATACAATTTATTTTTTAGGAAGATGTGTGCTACAGTTTGAATCTTAAATATCTCACAACGGCCTGTGTATTAAAGGAACTATTGGTAGATTGTGATAATTTTAAGAGGTGAGGCTTAATGGTGTTAGTTAGGTTAGTTTAGCTTTTACCAGGCCAAAGGGGAGGAAGAAGGGGATTAAAAGCAAATCCTGCCTTCTTCCATGAAGGATGATAAAGACAGTGTGAGGCATAGACCACCTCCAGTGACTGAAAAGGACATAATTAGGTGGATTCTGCTCCCTTATCAAGATCAATAGCAGTCTGGATTCTTAACCTTCTGAATGTCCACCTCTAAATGTTCTTTAGGAATCCATTAACTGAGGAATCCATTAACCCATTCAGGCATAAACCCCAGGTATGAAATGTTTCTTTCCTTCTCTGAAGGCCCAAACTTCATTATAAAAATCACATCTGACCTTAACTCTATGCACTAGTAGAAGGAAGCGCTCTTCCCTATTCTCCACCTGCACTTACCAAAGGTGTTCTATCTTTTTAATAAACTTAGTCTATATTCTCTGCTAGCCTATAGCCATACCACTGTGGCATCCAATTCCATCAGATCTCAGAAGCTAAGCAGGGTCAGACCAGGTTAGTACTTGGACGGGAGACCACCTGGGAACACCAGGTGCTATAGGCTTAGGAGAAGGACTCAGCAACCCACTCCCAAAACACAATCAGCCATTGAAAATCCTATGAATAGCAGAGAAGCACTGACAATAGTGTTGCCTGTTGTATGTAGGGTCGCTATGAGTTGGACACCGACTTGACATCACCTATTCAACAACATATACAACATATGCAACCTATACAACAACATATTCTCTACTATATCTTCTGGGTTGAGTATACATTCTTTTATAGGCAAACACAAACGGATTGAGATTTGGTGGTGCTGGCCTCCCAGACCCACCTCTTGGTAACAGTGGGAAGTTTTGTAGTTATTGAGGGTAGGTCTTTTAAGGAGATTATGGGACTCAGGCCCCTCCTCCTCTCTTTAGCTTTCTGGCCCTGATGTAAGCAGTGTTGCTTTGCCACATGCTCCCACCATGATGTACTGCTTTGCCCAAAGCACTGGGACCAACTGCTCAAGGACTGGAACTGCTAAAATAGCAAGCCAAAATAAAACTTTTCTCTTTATAATTGATTATCTCAGGTATTTGTTATAGTGACAGAAACCTGACTAATACAACCTACATGCTTTGTAAACTGGCCTTTTAAAATTCATTTTTTTACTTGTTTTTTGAGACAAAGTCTTGCTGTGTAGCTTAGGCTGGGATGAAATTCACTCTATAGAACAGGGTAGCCTCAAACTTGTGTCAATCCTCCTGCCTCTGCCTCCAGAGTGCTGGCATTATATAGGCATGTGCCACCATGCTCAGCTTATTTTTTATTTTAATTGTTTTGCTGTGCTGGTTGGGAATTGAACATAGGGCTTCAATTCAAGTGCTCTAGCTTTGAACTAATCCTCCTGCCCTTGTTTGTTTTTCTTGAGTGCATAATTTAGGGTAATGATGACCTTGAAATGAATGGCAAAGAGGGTTTAGGATTTGGAAGGCACATGGTGACTTCAAGAACCCTAACAGAGCTGGGTATGATGGCACAAATTTGTCATTCCAGCACTTGGGAGGCTAAGGCAGGAGGATGGAAGGTTCAAGGTCAGCCTCAGCTACAGAGTGATGAGACAGGATAGGAAGATAGGGAAATTTAGGGGGACATGGAAAGAGAAAGAGTTTTCACCTTAGGATCTGTTTTGAATGTTACTAGCTGCGAATCAAGAACTTTGACACAACTACTAAGAAAACTACTGTGAGTGCTGCCTACATGCAGACATTATTTTTGAGAGACATTTTAAATAATGAAAATGCTAAAAGAGCAATAATCATGTTTGGGATCAAGTGTATGTAACCTTTGAGTCTGACCTGGCTTTCCCCTCTGTAATTCTGTTTCTTTGAGACGTGCCCAGGCAACTCCCTCATGACTCTTATTTGTACCTCCTGAATCACCTTATAATCTGATTTTACTGAAAGGAAGTTCCTCCAGTAGAAAAACCTAAACAATGGAACTTCTTCTTTTCATCTTATTGACATCATCCTAATCCATGACAGGGGTCTTTTTAGGTGGAATTTGAAGCTCACATCACACTATGTACCCAGAGCCTGAGGCTGAAGACTGATGTCACAGAGCATCACAGAGCATACGCCTTAGGTTAAATAAACCTGGAGGCTTCTTTTCTTCTTTTCTCTCCTGAGAAGCCCACATTCACATCTTGGATGTGAATCTCACTCTCTTATTCTGAGTGCCCACGCTTATACTTATTCTAAAGCATGTACTTAATAAACTCTATAACTTTGTTTCACTCTCCCTACCTCCTCCTGAAATTCTTTTCTATATCAAAGCCAAGGACCCAGCTTAACCTGAGTAGAGGTCCCGACTAGGGGAACTCCTCAGGCTAGTGGGCGTCACTGAGCTGCATCTCTCTGCTGTGCCACCAGTGACAGTGAGACTCTGCCACTCACGCACAAAATATTATTAATAATGTTTCATCCACAATTTGTGCTTCATGTGTTCATTTTATTTTATACTCTCAAACTTCTACAAATGTTATTTGTATTGTTTTATGTATATCAAATATTAGACAATAAAGTTTTATAAATGAAAAAATGTGAGATTTTGTTTCATTTTGTTTTGATGGCACTAGAGGGACACAGACTCAATGGCACCTAACAACAACAACATGGGGGTTGAACCTAGGGCCTTGCACATACTTTGCAAGTGCTCTACCACTGAGCTGTATCCCCCAGTACCCCCTCCCCCATTTTTTTTAAAGATGAAAAATTATTTTTTTATTTACATAGAACATTTTTGCTGTATATTCTTTTTGGGGGGAGTTTTTAATGTACAACCTAATGGGTTTCATTGTGACATTTCCATATATGCATTTCACTGTACATTGCTCACATAACTTCCCCCTTCCCTCTCATGACCCTCCTCCCCTATCCCCCCCTCCCCATGGTCTCCTTTCTACTTCCCAGCCCCTTTTTTATTTTTTATCTTGAGGCAGGGTCTTGCTAAGCCTTTGCCCTCAAACTTGCTATCCACATCCCAAATTACTGGGATGACAGGCACGCACCACTGCACCCAGCTACAATGCTAGTTCCTAAATTGAATAAGAAAACATGTACAGTTTTTAAAGCCTAAAGAAGAACTAGTTTTAGATTTGTAACTTTAATTGACTATTCATTTTAGAACCAATCAAAACTTTGAGTGCACCAGACAAAAAACTACCCTGAAAGGCAACAAAATACATTTACCACATTCTATTGATGTACCATTTTTTTTACCCAGCCATTTATTTAATGGGGATTTAATTTTAGTTTGCTCCTATTCCAGGAAAACAGGAATAAGCGTTCTTGAACATATGGCTTTCAAATGTTTTGTTGTGTTGTTGTTGTGTGCCGTCGAGTCGGTATCCAACTCATGGCGACCCTCAGGGTTTTCAATGGCTGAGTGCTTCGGGATTGCCTTGGGAGTGGATTGCCAGGCCCTTCTCCCATTTTTGCGGTGCTGGGAATTGAACTCAGGTCCTCAGAGGCTGCAGCGCAGTGCTCTACCAGCTGAGCTAAATCCCAGCCCTTCAAATGCTTATGGGTATTTTGTTATGTTGTTTGTTTCTCCCCCCTCATTAGATACTAAGGGATGGAGTTGCTGGTCAAAGGGTGGGGAGATTGAATAACCCAGGACTGCACAGATAGCAGGTGGCAGCCAGCAAAGTCAAGAGCAGGAACAACGGCTCTTTCTGGGCTCCACAGTACACCACTGCCAGTCAGGAAAACACCTGCCCTGTCAAAGCAAGTGCCCCTTCACAATATGACTTGACTCTTTTCCCTTCCTGTTTGTCCTGCCTGTAGGTGAAGCAATGTATTGATTTCATAGCCTCAGGACACAGAACACAAGAGCTCCCTGTCACCAGAGGCAGCAGAATAGGGCTTTGTATTCCAGATGGGCACATGGCTTCCATAGAGCTGCATTGGTGCCAGTGGCAGGGAGGGGAGCCGGGCTGAGCAAAAGTTAGAACTTAGAGTTCTGGCCTGCTTTTCATGGTATGACGACCCTGGTGACCTACAGAGGCAGCTCATCTATTCTGAGGCGATTTTAAAATGTTTAGTCTTCAGAGTGGCAATGTTTATCAACTACTGAAAATGCTGTTGTGCTGATGAGGAAAACACAAACAAAGGAATGCATTCAGCATGTCCCCAGGAGGAAAAGAGGAGGGGAGAAAACAAGGGTAACTAAGGTCCATTACACCTAGGCCAGCCATAGTCCCTTTCTTCCCACCTGAACACACTCGAAACACAATCTAAGTCTTCTTGGAAATGTCCACTTTACTTCAGATGCAGAGAGAAATTAAATAGGTGTTTCATATTTTTGTAAGTGGACATATGTTGTTAGTACCACAGAGTTGGTATCTGACTCATAATGACCCTATGTACAACAGATGAAACACTGTTGTCAGTGCTTCTCTGTTATTCATAGGGTTTTCAATGGCGGATTGTTTTTTGGGAGTGAGTTGCTGTGTCCTTCTCCCAAGCCTACAGTATCTGGTGTTCCCAGGTGGTCTCCCATCCAAGTACTAACCAGGCCTGACCCTGCTAAGCTTTTGAGATCTGATGGGATCAGACGCCACAGTGGTATGGCTGCAGATGAGTGTACATATATGGATGTAAATATGTATATATTGAATATGTCACCCAAACATATGCAGTAGCAATATCAACTCCATATACTAAATCAAATCTATGGCATCTAAATAAATCATTTAAAAAATGTTTGCCTAAATTTTCCCTAACTTAGAGAACACAAAATTTCCCTAAGTATTTCAGGATATTTTTAGTGTTTTTTGTTTGTTTATTTTTTTGTTTATTTTTATTTTTGTTTTTTTGATGGTGGTAGTGGTGGTGCTGAGGATTGAATCCAGGGCCTTGTACAAGCTAGGAAAGCATTCTGTCATGAAGCCACATCTCTAGCTCATAATATTTTTTAGTAGTTCTTCTGGTTGAACCAGGATGCAACTGTTAGGTAGGCTGCTGTTGTTACTAGGTGCGTTCAAGTCATGTCTGACTCACAATGACCCTCATAGGGTTTTCAATGGCTGATTGTTTCGGGATTGCATTGGCAGGTCCTTCTCTCATTTTTTGTGGTGCTGGGGTTATGAACTCGGGACCTCAGAGCTACAGATTGGTGCTCTACCAACTGAGCTAAATCCCAGCCCCATTAGGTAGGCTAGTTTAGCCTTTACCAGGCCAAAGGAGGAAGAAGATTTTAAAACAATTTTTGTAGTCATCCATGAAGAATAAGAAAGACTGTATGAGACAAACAGCTCCCTCATCAATATTAGTAGCTGCCTGAATTCTTAATCTTTTGAAATGTCCCCCATGGAGCCCATTTCTCTCAAGTCACTAGGGAGTCCATTAGCCCATTTCAGGGCACAGACCCCAGGTATCAAATGTTTCTTTCCTCCCTGCCTCTAGGCTCAAACTTCATTATAAAAATCACATTTAATCTTAGGTCTTAGCAGTAGTAGCAGAAGCAATAGCTCTTCTCTGTTGTTTGCCTTCACTTCTCAAATGGAAGGTGTAGTATTTTTTATTTATTTATTTATTTATTTATTTATTTTTGGTACTAGGGGCTTATTCCAGCACCTTGCACATACTTTGCAAGAGCTCTACCACTAGACTGTACCCCAGTCCATTTTTTATTTTTGTCTTGAGACAAGGCCTTGCTAAGTTACGTAGTCTCCCTCTAGCCTCAAACTTGCGATGCTCCTGCCTGAATCCTCCTGCCTCTACCTCTCAGGTTACTGGGATGATAGGCATGCACAACTACACACATGGCTGGTATAGTATCTTTTAATAAATTTTGTTTATATTTCCTACTATAACTTCTGTGTTGGGTATAAAATCTTTTATACACAAACACAAATGGACTAAGGTTTTACCGTTACCAGCTTCCTGGACCCATGTTTCTGTTAACGCCACCAAGATTTACACGTTGTATTTCACTGATACCATTTAATGCTCTTAATCTATAGGTTTTTTCTCTATTTCTTTTTAATGCCTTGCTACTTGTTGAGGAAACCAAGTGATCTGTCCTTTAGAGTTTCTTACATAGTGGATTTTGTTGATCCCACACGACAGTGGTGGTGTTAAACAGTCTTTGATTCCCATTGTTGTTAGGTGCCAGCGAGTTATGTGCAACTTATAGCGACCTTAATAAGGTTTTCAATGGCTGTTTGTTTCGAGACTGCCTTGAGAGTGGATTGCCACATCCTTCTCCTGTTTTTGCGCTGCTGGGAATCAAACTGGGACCTAAGAGACTGCAGAGCAGTGCTCTACCAACTGAGCTAAATCCCAGTCCCTTCAATTCCCATAGTTTTTTTTTTTTTTTTCCTGTGGTACTGGGGATTGAACCCAGGGCCTCCCACTTGCATGCTCTGCAAGTGCTGGACCACTGAGCTGCACCCTCAGCCCATTTTTTTTTACTTTTTGAGACAGGGTCTCACTAAATTACTCAGATTGCCTCTGGTCTCGAACTTGCCATCCTCCTGCCTCTGCCTCCCAAGCCACTGGGATTACAGGCATGCGCCACCGCATCTGGCTCGATTCCCACAGTGCGTCCGGCTTGATTCCCACACTTTTATAAATGGGCATTTGGATCTAGAAGCTGGGTCATATTCAGGTTGGCTCTTTGGGGCAAGAGTATCTCAGTTGTAGGGTTGTGTTTCCATCAAATTGCACATAATGCCTGGTAACCTCCTTTTCTGTGATATTAGTGGCCATTTGTTGATCATCACTTCAATCTTACTTTCTTGAGGTTTTATAAAATGCTGGTATTTAAATTTTGTTATTTATTTATTTATTGTTGTTAGGTGCCGTCGAGTCGGTATCTAACTCATATCTACACTACGTACAACAGGTGAAACACTTTGTCAGTGATTCTCTGCTGTTCATAGGGTTTTCGATGGCAGATTGATTTTTGGGAGTGGGTTGCCACGTCCATCTCCCAAACCTACAGCACTGGTGTTCCCAGGTGGTCTCCCATCCAAGTACTAACCAGGCCTGACCCTGCTTAGTTTCCGAGATCTGACGGGATCGGATGCCACAGGGCTATGGCTGCAGACTATTTATTAGCAGGAATTATTTCCTTGTCAACTATGTAGTCATCCTGATATACATTTTGTGCATATCTTAGCCTGAGACAAAGGCTTGAATGGGGTGTATGGTTCTAGGGAAAGAAGTGAGGGGCAGAGGAAGTGGAGAGCAGCTTGAAGGAGCCACCTAGCAGGCTCCTGCTGCTCCAAGCACCTGATTGGTTGGTCCAGTGTGAGAAGCAGTGCTGAGAAGCTGGGCAGAAGGAGGCTCAGCATAGTTCATCTTGAGGAAAGGGGAGGAGCGTTTATCTCTCAGCTCCTATTTGTCTCCCACTGCAGGAAGGTTAACTTACCCACATTCAGGGTGGTGTATGCACAGGCACATAGTTTCCATGGATCCCTGTACTGTTATAAACAGACGCCCTTGGATGGGAGGTAAAGGTGAGGGTTTTTTTAGGTTGCTTCTGCATCAAGCTGGTCAGAGCCCACCTGGAGCTTGTTGCTGCAGCAGTGACTGGAAAAAGATAGCTAAAGCTGACATGTTCTAAAATGGTACCTAAGAAATGTGAGATCCAAACCCAGAAAAGGCAGGGGCAATGTGCAATTCCGCCCCACCTTTTTTCAGGTTACTTAGGGGTCGAACCCAGGCCTTGCATATACTTTGCAAATGCTCTACCACTGAGCTGCAGCCCTAGCTATGTTTTATTTTTTGACAGAGCATTTCACTAACTTATACAGGTTGCCTCTGGCATGGAACTTGTGATCCTGCTGCCCCAGCCTCCCAAGTTGCTGTGATTACAAGTGTGAGCCACTGTGGCCAGCTCAAATTTTTTTTTTAGGTACTGGGGGTTGAACCCAGGGCCTTGCCCTTGCATGCTTTGCAAGTGCTGGACCAGTGAGCTGTGCCCCTAGCCCTTTTTTTTTTTTTTTTTACTTTTTGAGACAGGGTCTCCCAAAGTTACACAGACTGCCTGTGGTCTCGAACTTGCCATCCTCCCCTCTCCGCCTCCCAAGCCCCTGGGATTACAAGTGTGTGTCACCGTGCCCAGCAATTATTTTTCCTATTGATGTTCTCATCAATAAGTTATTCCACTATGTCCAGTGGAAGAATTTTTTTTTTAGCCCAGGCTGGTCTGGAACTTGTCATCTTCCTGCCTCAGCCTCCAGTGTTCTGGGATTATAGGCGTGCACCACCATGCCCAGCTGGCCAGAGGGAATTTCTGAAAGCTGTGTCTGGACTCCATTGGGTACTAGCCTATTCTTTCTGAGAGTTTCTGTGCTTTCTGTGTTGACAAGACATTTCATTCTTATTTTGGACACTTCTTACGTTAGACCTAAAATCAACCATTTCTCAAAGGAGACCTGGATCCTTGTAAAGGAAGATTGTATTTCGAGAACACAATCTGGGATCCAGGGATACCTAGTCCCACTAGTTTGGTCATTACCTGGTGACGTTTTCAGGGAGTAGAACTTGGACTTTTTCTTTCTTTCTTTCTTTTTTTTAAAGAAAAATATATCATGAGTTCTAAATAATAATTGCAATTCAAATTTTAATATTGCTTAACTTCTTTGATTTTATATTTATTATTTGATTTTATGCTGAAAAATCTTGTTTCCTAAGGATATTGACATAATTACTGACTACTGACATTATGATTACTGAAGTTTTATTTATTTTGTTTTGGGGACAGGGTCTGAAAATGTAGTCCAGGCAGATCCTCAAAGTTAAGATCTTCCTGCCTTAGTGTCTGGAGTCCTGGGATCACAGGGGTGGGCCATCACATTTGGCCATTTACTTATTATTCTTAGGTTTCTCTTCATCCTTAGGTGTGTTCCTAAGGACCGTAAAGTCAAATAATTCCTTTTTTTTTTTTTTTTTTTCCCGGTAATGAGATTTGAACCCAGGGCTTCGGGCTTGCATGCTTTGCAAGTGCTGGACCATGGAGCTGCACCCTCAGCCCTTTTTTTTTTTTTTTTTTTGAGACAAGGTCTCGCTATATTAGGTGGACTGCCTCTGATCTCAAATTTGTGATCCTCCTGTCTCCGCTTCCTGAGTCACTGGGATTATATGCGTGTGCCACCAAGCCCGCCTAAAGTCAAATAATTCTGTTCAAAGTTCTTCTTATATGATTAAGCTGCTAGCTTGATAATTACACTCATTTGCTGCATTTTACTTTGCTTATTTAAACACTTATTTAATTTCTTTTGGCAATTATGTACATTTACATTATTCCAAAGTCAAATCTGTAACACAAAGTTTATTGAGAGAAGTCTAGCTTCTATCCTTGTCCCTTCCATTCTGTTCCCTCCCTCCTTTATTCATTACCTTAATAGTTTATCTTTTCATTAAAAAAATAAGCAAATACACTGTGTGTTCTCCCTTCCTTAGTAAATAGTGGCACACTAAATACGCTTTATTAGCCTTATACTTTTTTTCTCACAAACTGCTGTTCATCTTTCTTAAAAATTATTACCATCCTGTAGGCTTAGTCTTCCCTTTTGAAATCACTTGTTAATAGGGATCCCCAGAAGTCTAAACTAAATGAACTTGAGTTTTATAAAAAAAGACTGCTATTCATTTCATTACTTCTGGCAAAGGTTTGTGTGGGGAAGAGGAAAAGAGAATTTGGCAGTCTTAAGCAAAGTTGTCTGGAATGAATGATGGTATCCTCCACAGGATTTTTAAAAAAATTATAGTAAAATATCTACAATATAAAATTTGACATTCTAACCATTTTTAAGTGTACAGTTCAGTGACATCAAAACATTCACATTATGGAGTCACCACTATTCCTCTGCAGAACTTTGTCATCATCTGAAATTGAAACTGGATACTCATTAAGCAATAACTCCCCATTATTTTCCCAGGATTTTTAGCAAGACTATGTTAAGTAGAAGGAGCATCAGCTTGCCAGGTACAGCCCAGGGCACTAGGAGAATTCTTTCTCCCCAGCTGAACAATGACGCCTGAAATGACTTAGCAGGCTGTGTTTGGCGCTCCGCCCTCACCTATTGTCCCAAGGGAGAAACCGGTATTTCCGGATTGGGGCCTCAGACCCAGTGATCCTTGGTGAGGGCGAGGTTGGTGGGGGAGGGGAACGGAAGTTGATCGTAAATGTTAACTTTTCATCAAGATCATTAACCTGTTTCCCTTCTTCCTGGAATAAAATCAATGACCCCGATACCACCACCAATCACCCACAGTGGCCCACAAACTTTTCCCTTTGGTGGTCTTTAGGGAGAGGCTGCAGTGACCTTTTCCTTGCCCATACACCCAGGAAAGGATCAGAAAGTGGACCTAGACACGAATAAATAGAAAAGCCCAGCGACTTCCTTTTGCACTTTGTGCGAGAAGCAAGGGTGGCTTTGCAGAGAAGATCAGAGACAGAAGAGTGGGCGCGCGGGCTGTGGTGACCAGGCGGCCATTGCGGCCGCAGCACCACCTGCCCCACCGCTGGGTGGCGAGGATAAGGGCTTCCACTCTGCCCTTCTCGACACCCCAAAGTGGCGTGGCAAGGAGCTGAGTTTTTTCTCGGGGTCTTCTGCGCCTGGCACTCTCCTGCTCTCCAGAAAGCAGGTGATAGCCGCTACCCATCGCCTTTCCCTCTGGGCACTCCGGCTCGCCACCGCCCAACTCCTCCTGCCCCCATTCTGGATATGTACTTTTTTCCTTTCTCCTAAAACTCCAAACAGGAAATAGCTTGAGTCACAATAATACACAGCGGCCGCAGAGGCCACGGGTGCCCGTCTATTCCCCGGCTGCCTCCTGCCCTCTGGCTCCAGCCAGGCGCTGCCAGCTACGCGCGCCGGGAGCGCGGGAGACACCTGCCCAGCCGCCGGCGCCGCGCCGCCCAGCGCCCGGGAGAGCCGCCTTTGTCGTGCGCCGGACTCCGCCGGCTGCCTCTGCCACCCTTCTCCAGGCGAGTACCCTCCTCCTTTTCGCCCCTCTTCCCTGAGAGTCACCGAGGCGCCTCTCGCCAGGATGTCTTTCCTCCTGTTACGACTTTTGCTGGGGAGGGCTTTGCGGGGTACAAAATTACTCTGGCGCCCCGGATCGGTTGTGCCTGCGGGGTAAGGGGCAACAGGGGTTAATGCGAGCTAATGTCTCCCAGGTCTCTGTGTGGAGTTTAGGGTGTAGTTTTCAGGGCAGTTTTTCCTCTCTGGCTTTTGCCTCCGCTTTTCCCCCAGGAAGCAGCGCATCACAGTTATTTTAGGGACTCCTCCGAGGTGAGTTTGCACCCAACTGGGGCAGCTGCAGGTTTCTGGCACCTTCTCCCCCAAGGGATGTTAACTGTGTCAGTTTCTGCTGAGCTTCTCTTTAACCAGATTCAAAGGGGCTTATGAGTTTGTTGGCGCAGTGGACGGTATCTGAGGGGCCAGCGGCTTGGAGCGACAAGGACGAAAGGAGGCACTGGTTAGTTGGGAGCAAGTGGAGCGGTCGCGGAGGGGCTCGTTTGCTGGCATCTAGCTCGGCAGAGCCTTGGAAACATTTGTGTATATGTGCAGGGCGTTGTCAGCCCACAGCTGCAGTACAAAGTTCTTTTACACAGAACTCTCAGTCAAAGCCGAGTGGAAGATCTTTATGTTGGAAAAAGGCCACTGAATGCCAGGCATTCTTGGAGCTTGAGAAGGGTATTTTCCAGACTGTCGAATTTTGCACTAGGGCTTTCTGTGCAATTGGCTGTCCCTTCACCATGGCTGTCCTCTGTAGCTTCTTCCAGGCCCACAGGTGGGCGGGTACTCCTGGGAGTCTCCTCAGTCAAACCTCGGTCATAGTTTCTCATCCACTTCCTTAACCAATTCATTTGAGAGACCAGATCTGTCCCCTGCATTTCCTGGTAAGGAGGGCGTGACTCCCAGACATTGCTTAGGGGCTGTTTGAAATGCTAGATGTCAGGCTCCACCCCAGACCTGCGGAATCTAATTCTCCAGGGGATCTGTTTGCACTTTTGACATTTGGGAAGCACTAGCCTAGGGTGTAAAGGAGTGATTTACAACACATTTCCAACCAGTCTTTTTATCTGGGTCTTCATTGTATTGGTGGTTGTTGTTGTTAGGTGCCGTCAAGTCGGTATCCGACTCATAGCGACCCTCATAGGGTTTTCAATGGCTGACTGTTTCGGGATTGCCTTGGGAGTGGATTGCCAGGCCCTTCTCCCATTTTTGTGGTGCTGGGAATTGAACTCGGGTCCTCAGAGACTGCAGCGCAGCACTCTACCAACTGAGCTAAATCCCGGCCCTCATTGTATTGGTAGGGGCAAAACATTACAGCATTCTGGGTCATAGCCCCTCCACCCCAGAGTGATCGGGTCCTTATCCAGATTTGGAAATATGATTAATATTTGTTGTTGTTAGGTGCCAGCGAGTTGTCCCACTCACAGCGACCCAGTGTACAACAGAAGGAAACATTCCCTAACACTATGCTATGCCCGGTACAATGCCAGTGCTTCTCTCCTATTCGTAGGGTTTTCAATGGCAAATTGTTTCAGAATTGTTTCTCGGGCTGCCAGGTTCTCCCCAGTTTTATGGTGCTGGAGCTCTAATCCAGGGCCTCAGAGAGCACCAAGCAGCACACTACAAATTGAGCTAAACCCAAAACTGAAGATTAACACATTAGTTTACATTTTTTTGTTTCTGGGTATTTATTGTTGTGAGAAATATGTACAACATGAAATTGACTGTTTTAACCTTTTTGAATATACCATCCATTCCATTAAGTACATTCATTCACAGTGTTGTGCAATCATCACCATGATCCATCTTCAGAACTTTCTCACCACCCCAAACAGAAACAGGACCCATTCCCCCAGTCCCCAGCCCCCCAAGCCTCTGGATACTTCTGATTGTATAATTATTTTAGGGCACTAAAAAGGTTCAGTAGGAATGTAAAGTAGTAGAATCAAGGTAGGCTGAGTATAAGCAAACCTGGGGATTCCTGAGTGTATAAAGTACCA
Source organism: Pedetes capensis (assembly GCA_007922755.1). Lineage (NCBI taxonomy): Eukaryota > Metazoa > Chordata > Mammalia > Rodentia > Pedetidae > Pedetes > Pedetes capensis. The sequence continues at coordinate 87,582 of VMDO01005897.1, read as the reverse complement.
TAACTCCAGGTTCTTAGAGTGCCTGTGCTTTCTTTTAATAGAGGCAACCGCAGACCCACAACCATTTCCTTTTGTTTTGGTTGGAATAGAATGGAGTTACCCAGGGCTCAAATGCCTGGTGTTAATCTGCAATCCTTCTACCTGAGTTTATGTAGCTGTCCTGTTGATATTGGGTTTAAGTTTTTTTTTTTTTAAACATTGACTCAAATTCGTTTTTGAAAGTAATTAGAATAAACCTTAGGGGGAAGTCTATCTCATAAATATTGGAAGGGATCACAGTAAGACTTCAGAAAAAAAAGATATGAAACAATTTTTCAAAATATACCATACTGTTTTATTTCTGCTTTAATAATAAATGAGTGTAATGTTGCAGTGACATCATTCTTGGTTGTAAAAATGTTTGTATAACTTAGTCTTTTAATAGTGAAAGTTATATTTGCCTCTGCTTAAAAATTGTCCAGCTTGTGATGTGAGGACATACTTTCCAGTGAGAAAATAAATGCGAATTTGTCAGAAAGTCATTGTTATAGATCAAGAATGTAGTTCAGAAAACATGAGTGGGTAGGGATACTGGTAAGATTTGATACCTGAATAGTGAGAGATCCTTCATATACTTCCCAGATTCTTTCTTTCTTTCCTTCTTTCTTTCTTTTTCTTTTCTTTCTTTTCTTTCTTTTGTGTGTGTGTGTGTGTGTGTGTGTGTGTGTGTGTGTGTGTGTGTGTGTGTGTGATACAGGGGGGTTGTGTTGTACCCAGCGGCTCCACCCCAGAAAAATACTCCAAGACACAAACAAATGGACCTGGAGCAGAAAAGTTTATTTAGACTGGCTGGCTACTTTCAGTCCCGGGAGTGGACTTTCAGAAAGCAGCATCCACTCACATTGGTTAGGGGCTTTATAGGGTTGGGGCGGAGAAGCAGAATTACAGAAGCAAGAACTTTTTAAAGGTAAAGGGGTGGAGGGTACAAAGTAAGTTTCCATTTTTCCAAAGTTCAGCCCATTATAGGAGTTCCCGAATTTGACCTTTTACAAGGTTATCTTGTGACACCACCTGTTTCTTAATCCAGCTCTTCGGCAGGCACAGCCATTTTGTCACACAGCTGCCCTTATCAGCTTTTGTTGAGGGCTAGTGTTCAAGGGGGGGCTGGGATTTAGCTCAGTGGGTAGAGCGCTGCGCTGCAATCTCTGAGGACCCGAGTTCAATTCCCAGCACCGCAAAAATGGGAGAAGGGCCTGGCAATCCACTCCCAAGGTAATCCCGAAACATTCAGCCATTGAAAACCCTATGAGGGTCACTATGAGTCGGATACCGACGATGGCACACAACAACAACAAGTTTTCAAGGAACCAGTGATTTTAGTGATTTTTGGTGATAGGGATTGAACCCAGGCCATGGCACATGCTAAATAATTGCACTACCACAGAGCAACACTCCCAAATTGTGAAAGTTAATCTGAAATTACAGGAGATCACAATTTTATAGTTAGCATGGCATCAAATTAACAATAAGCTTCATTTTTAAAATTAAGTATTCCAAGTTTGGCAATTCTAATGAGAACTTTTTCCTCTCTTTCTTTCTAATCAATACCTTTTGATGTTGATGCTTTAGGTTTAGAATCCTAGTGTCCAGAAGAGTCACTGGTCTCCATAGGAGACATCAAGGTGCTTGATTATTTGATTAAGCGTCAATGAACATCTGTTGTTCATTGTTGCAAATCAGGGATTTCAAGATGTGCAGTGATTAAATCTTTACAACAACCTCGAGAGTGCTATTTCTTTTTTCTCATTTTACAGAAAAGTAAATTGAGGCCACTTTAAGCCTTTTTGCTTAAGACCATGGTTCTTGCCATGGTCCTTCCTTGTGGAATGATCAGTCTCTGTCTACTTACTCCTCCTCACCAACAAGAAACTATGTAGTCATTAGTTCTTTTCTCTTCTTTCTTTTTCTCCTTTCTTTTTTTGGTGACAGGGTCTCTCTGAGTTGCACAGCCTACCTGGGGCATGGAACCTATGATCCTACTGCCTTCGCCTCCAGAGTAGCTGGAGTTAAGGTGTGTGCTACTGCACCCAGCTCATTAGTTCTTTTTTCAGATGTTTTGGAACATGAGGTACTGCACCAGGCTCTGCGGCAAATAAAAAGATGAGCCAAAACTGAAATAAATTCCAAACGAGCAAAGATTCTAGAACAAAGGACTCTTTACGTGGCATCTTGAGACCCCTGATGGATTGTTGTTGTTAGGTACCATCGAGTCGGGTCCAACTCATAGTGACCCTATCTACAACAGAACTAAACACTCCCTGATTCTGTGCCAGGCACACGATCTATTTTATGTTTAAGCCCATTGTTGCAGACACTGTGTCAATCCATCTAGTTGAGTGTCTTCCTTTTGTTTGTTGACTTGCCTTTCTCCCAAACATGATATCCTTCCAATTTTAGTATATGTGCTGCCAAAGCGAGCACTCAAACATGATATCCTTATCCAGTGATTCATCCCTCCTGACAGCATGTCCAGAATATGTAAGAGGCAGTCTAGCCATCCTTTCTTCCAATGAACACCCTGGTTGTACATTTTCTAGGACAGATCTGCTGAGTCTTTTTGCATTCCATGGTATATTCAATATTCATCTCAGGCACCATAATTCAAAAGCATCAATTCTTCTCCTGTCTCCCATATTCAATGTCCAGCTTTCACAACTATATGATGCCACTGAAAATAGAATGGCTTGAGTTGGGAGCACCTTTGTCTTCAATGTGACATCTTTACTTTGCAACACTTTAAAGAAGTCTTTTGCAACAGCTTTTCCCAATAAAATGCGTTTTTTGATTTCTTGGCTGCTGCTTCCGTGGGTGTTGATCGTAGAACCATGCAAAAAGCAAAATCTTGGACAACTTCTAAATCTTTTCTCCATTTATCATGAAGTTGTTTACTGACCCAGTTGTGAGGACTTTTGTTTTGTTGATGATAAGACAGAATCTATACTGAAGGCTGTTTCTTTGATCTTCATCAGTAAATGTTTCAAATCCTCTTTACTTTCAGCAAGAGAGTTGTCATCTGCATAATGCAGTTTGTTAGTAAGTCTTCTACCAATCGTGATGCCACATTCTTTTTCATAAAGTCCAGCTTCCTGAATTATTTGCTCAGCATTGAGATTAAAGAGGTATAGTAAAAGGATACAGCCCTGAGATACCTTTCTTGACTTTAAACCAGGCAATGTTTATTTGTTCTGTTCAAACAACTGCCTCCTGGTCCATGTACAGACTCCTAATGAGTACAATTAAGTGCTCTGGTATTCCGAATCTTCTCAATGTTATCTATAATTTGTTATGATCCACAGAGTCAAATGCCTTTGCATAATCAAAAAAAAACATAGATAGGCATTGTTCTGATATTCCCTGTGTATGTGCTGCTATAGTTGCTTTTGAATGATCTTTAGCAAAATTTTATTTTCATGTGTTATTAATGATATCATTTGACATTTCCACATTTGGTTAGATCCCCTTAGTTGGGAAGAGGCACAAATATGGATCTCTTCCAGTCAGTTGGCCAGGTAGAGATGCTTTCCAAATCTCTTGGCGTAAACAAATTAGCACCTCCAGTGCTGTATTTTTTTGTTGAAACATCTCTATTGGTATTTCATCAATTCCTGGAGCCTGTGTTTTTGCCTATTCTTTCAAGGCAGCTTCCACTTCATCCTTCGGTACCATTGGTTCCTGATCATATGCAACTCTTAAAATGCTTGGTCATCCACCAATTCTTTTTTGTATAATAGCTCTTTGTATTCCTTCCATCTTCTTTTGATGTTTTGTGCATCTTTTAATATTTTCCTTGTAAAATTCCTTCATTATTGCTGCTCAAGGCTTGAAGATTTTCTTCAATTCCTTAAGCTTGAGAAAAATAGCGTGTTCCTCTCTTTTCATTTTCTATCTCTAGCTCTTTGCAGATGTCATTATAATATTTCATTTCATTTTCTCGGGCTACCCTTTGAAATCTTCTGTTTAGTTCCTTAACTTCATCATGTCTTCCTTTTACTTTAACTGCTCAATGTTCAAGGGCAATTTTCAGAGTCTCTTTTGACATGTAATTTGGTCTTTTTTTTTTTCCTGTCTTTTAAATAACCCTTTGTTTCCTCGTGAATGATGTCTTTGATGTCGTGTCACAACTTGTTTGGTCTTCTATCATTAGTGTCTAACACATCAAACCTATTCTTGAGGTGGTCTCTGAACTCAGGTGGGATATACTCAAGGTCATTCCTTGGCTCTCATACACTTGTTCTAATTTTCTTCAGTTTTAATTTGAACCTGTATATGAGCAGTGATGGTTTGATTCACAATTAGCACTTGGTCTTGTTCTGACATTTTATATTGAGCTTTTCCATCATCTCTTTCCATAAATGTAGTCAATTTGGTTCCAGTATGTTCTATCTGGTGAATTCCATGTGTATAGTTAGTGAAAAAAATATATTGGCAACAAAAAGGTCATTGGTTTGACAAAATTCTATCATGCGATCTCCAGCATCGTTTTTGTCATGGCCATATTTTCCAACTAGTGAGCTTTCTTTTTTGTTTCCAACTTTTGCATCCCAGTCACCAATAAATATCAGTACACTCTGATCTCGTTTGGTCTATTTCAGATTGTAGAAGTTGGCTGCAGCCTCAGTGGTGGGTGCATAAATTTGACTAATAGTCACATTAACTGGCCGTCCTTGTAGATGTATGGAGAGTATTTTATCACTGACACCGTTGTACTTCATGACAGATCCTGAGATGCCTTTTTTTTTTTTTTTTGCAGTACTGGGGATTGAACCCAGGGCCTCGCGCTTGCATGTTTTGCAAGTGTTGTACTACTGAGCTGCACCCTCAGCCCATTTTTTTACTTTTTTGAGACAGGGTCTTGCTAAATTATGCAGACCGCCTGTGGTCTTGAACTTGTGATCCTCTTGCCTCTGCCTCCCCAGTTGCTGGGATTACGGGCATGCGTCACTGTGCCCAGCTGAGATGTCTTTTTTGATGATGAGTGTAATCTCATTTCTCTTTAATCGGTCATTCCCAGTATAGTAGACCATGTGATTATCTCATTCAAAATGGCCCATGCCAGGCAATTTTAGCTTGTGAATGCCTAGAATGCCAATGTTTCAATGCCTTTCATTTCTCTTTTGATGATTTCTAATTTTCCTAGATTCATACTATATACATTCCATATTGCAATTGTTGATGTTTACAGTTGTTCTTCTTTAAGCCATGCCACATTAACAAATTGAGGTCTCTAGGGCTTTACTCCATTTCCATCATTAAGGTAGACTTTGATTACATGGTCTAGGCCCCACTTTGATCCTCAGCACTGGGGAAAACAAAAAAGATTAGTTGTGACAGAGTTACCTTTGCTTCTACCAGCTGAATGAACTAAAATACATCTCATAAACTCAGCTGCCACATGCCTATATATAAAATTAGGGGAATAATTACCTGCCTCCAGGATTACTTTGAGGAGGCAACTCTTCCCAGTCATCCTTGAATACCTTCCAATCTGGGGGGCTCATTTTCTGGCACTATATCTGACAGTTTTCCTACAATTCATAGGGTTTTCAATGGCTAATTGTTTCAGAGTGGGCTTCCAGGTCCTGCTCCCTAGTCTGTCTCAGTCTGGAAGCTCAGCTGAAACTTATCTACCTTGGGTGACCCTGCTGTTATCTGTAATAGTGGTAGCATAGCTTTGAGCATTATAGCAACACGCAAGCCCCCACAGTATGGCAAACTGACAGACACATAGATTAGATTATACTTTGTGTGAATGTGGTATTAGGGTAGCTAGCTCAGCTCCCAGAAAAAATCAAGTCTGGATGATTTTTCTTCCTGAGATGGGTCAGGTGTTTCAGCCCTGCATATCAACCTGACAGTAGTACCTGGTTCCCCAAGATTCTGCATGCTGTAAAAGAAAGAGGATGTGACTGGGCATGGTAGCGCACATCTGTAATCCCAGCACTCTGGAGGCTGAGGCAGGGGCCTTGAGAGTTTCATGGCAGCCTAGGCTATATAGCGAGACTCTTGTCTCAGAAAGAAGGGGGTTGGAGGATGGGCTAGATAGAGGTATTGCTCGGTGGTAGAGCCCTTGCCTAGCATGGTCAAGGCCCCAGTTTGATCCCCAGCACTGGGGAAAACAAAAGAGATTAGTTGTGACAGAGCTAACCTTTGCTTCTATCAGCTGAATGAACTAAAATACATCTCATAAACTCAGCTGCCACATGCCTATTTATAAAATTAGGGGAATAATTACCTCCCTCCAGGATTATAGTCAGGACCCAAGAGGCTTTATTTGTAAAAGTGATTATACATTGTAAAATGGTAACAAAAGCTCTTTCTTATCTCCTTTTGGAAGGAATTTATAATGCAAAGGAGACACAAATAGCCGCACATTTGCCTAACACTTTTTAGTTTAACTAACCTTGTACAATTAGCTGAGTCTCCTTATAATTCTTTTATCTTTAGGACAATTCAAAAAAATAGTTTTAATGAGACATAATTCACTTATCATACAATTCACCTATTTATAGTGCACGATTCAACATGTAGTGCATTCACAGTTGTGTAATCATCACCAGGAACAATTTTAGAACATTTTCATTGCCTTTAAAAGGACACTCCCCTATAAACTCCTTTCTACGTCTTAAGTGGCACTATTTACCTTCTCATGTGCTTCATCCCAGGGCAACCATGGATAAATCTACAGGTTTGTATATTCTGGGCATTTCCTATAAATGAAATTATACAATATATTGTCCTTTATGTGGACTGGGGTTTAGCTCAGTTGATGGAGTGCTGCCCCGTGCTCTCTGAGGCCCTGGGTTTGATTCTAGCACCACAAAAAATGGAAGAAAGACCTGGCAACCCACTCCCAAAACAATCTGCCATTGAAAACCCTATGAATAGCAGAGAAGCATTAACTGTAGTGCTGGGCATGGCACAGTGTCAAGGAGTGTTTTGGTCTCTTGTACAGAGGATTGCTATGAGTGGGACTGACTCCAGGGCACCTAACAATAGCAACAATGGCTAATGATACTGAACATCTTTTCATGTGCTTATTAGACCATTCCTTCTTGACTTTTTTCTTGGTTTTCTTTTCCTAAGGGTAAATTAGATAGAGAAAGAAGGAAATCCTTTTTGAATAGATTCCTTGTTTCAGTGGTTTAGAAGAATGCTGACACTGTAAATTAAACCCTTTGCTCTTTTGGAATTTATTTTGGTTTTGATTTATCTTTTTATTGCCTTGGGGCCTACTGTAATACCTGATGTGTCAAAAGATTTGAATGAAGAATTAATGAATACTTAACTTCTTGGCAGTAAGGGGGAGTATGTAGGCAGGCACTTATTCTACCTGCTGATTTAATGGCCATGAAAAAGTTCATAAACCATTCAGATGTTAATGACATACCAAAAAATGAAATGGTGCAGATGATGGCCATTTAAAATATTTTGGTTAAGATATTTATTTATTAACATCTGTCAGTTCTACTTAATTAGATATGTCATAAGGCTGAGGGTATAGCTTAGTGCTAGGGTCCATTGCTTAGCATGCTCCAAGCTCTGGGTTTAATCCCCAGGACCAAAGATTAATAAGTAAAATATGCAGTAATATACTTTAGAAAATCATATTAATACATTGTTTATGTGTGTCATTAGTGTACTCTTTATTTTATTCTCAAGTACCTCCAAAAGAAGAGTGGACTGATAGGCATCTTTCATGGGTGAGAATATTTTGTTTGTTCTTTCCCAAGCTGCATGGCAGTGTTTTTTTCTCTGTAGCTGTGAAGAAAATTATCTTCACTCTCTACAGTCACAAATCAGTATTGAATTTCTTAGGTATCTGTTGTATTTTGGAGACTTTCTATATTGAACTCAGGTTGTACTGTTTTCATTTTGTCTTATGGGAGAGTGTTGGTAGCAATGAGAGAAATAGAGAAGTGAGCTGGGTTTGGAAAAAGAAAATTACTTCCCTTTAAGAATTGCTTGAGATAGTGATGGACCGGCTGGTGGAAGTGCAGTGCAGTGATTTTTCAAATGTGAGCGTGCGTCTGAATCACCTGAGGGCTAGTCAGAACTCAGGCTGCTTGGCTGCCGTCCTGGGGTTTCTGATGGAGTAGGTCAGAGAATCTGCATCTCTAACAAGTTCCCACGAAGGTGTTGCTGGTGCTGCTGGTCTTGGGGGTCCTGTGTTGAGGATCAGTGGCTAGAGGGTTTGGGGCAGTAGAACTGGAGCATGGGAGAGGTGGTAAGGCTAGGGTGGGGTGGTTGGGCTTCTGGCAGGCAGGTGTTTGGTGGCGTTGTGGAGTGAGTAGGATGGGCTGGACATGCATGCTGAGGACTTAGTGCAGAGATGTGATGGAGAAGGTGGCTGGGAGAAAGATGAGCCTCCAAGGGATAGAGAGAGAATGGGCATAAGATGGAGAGACCAGGGCAGCGAGGGCCCACCAGCTCCTGCACAAAGGTTCAGGAGAAGGAGGACCAGTCCAGTTACTGTTTTCAGGGGAGCCCTGAGCTGCCACCAGGTGGCAGGTGTTATGGCTGTGCAGGCCTTACCTTCCCACTTCTCCTTGAGGGAGGTGAGAGCCTTTGTTATTGGGTCGCAGGCTGTGTGGCCTGGGAACACAGGGTCAAGTGCAGATTTTCCTCTATAAAATGAGAGGGACCGCCTTTCATCTTTCAGGCCCTAGTCCTAGGACTCAGGGATGACTCCTCTCCCACTTTTTGCCTGTCACTGCTAGAATCAAGGCAAGGTCTGCAAATCAGGAGATGCCTTTGTGCACATGGTGACTGTCCTCATGCAAGCTGGCGTTTCCCTCCTCTCCTGCATTTGTCTGCTCAGCTAATTAGCTTTAAAGATTTGGGCACCCAGTCTTCTTATCACAACTGGATATAAGCCGATTTTGAGAGTGGGTGCTGACACAGGAGTGTTTTTGACAGTCCACATCATGAAGGTCAGAAGGTTTGCTGCAGAAAAGGAGTCCAAGATGGGCGATGCTCCCTGCTGTACAGGGCACTTGTTTTACGCTTCCTGCTGGCTTCACAAGGTCCAGACAAGCATCCCCTCATTTTCTTGTATATTTCATTTTAAAGGAATCCCCATTGTGTTTGCAGATACAAAATATTCTCATGGGTTGGAGAAAGAGGCCTAAGCCTGCCTCAAGCTTTCCTCTATCATTTGGGGCACCCATCGTTAGCAGCAGGAGACCATTTAGGATCAGTGGTTGTAAACAACTCCCTGGGTCTGTGTGTCACTGGCCGTGGGTAGGAGCTGAGTAGCAGCTGTCTTCTTTAGACTGTCCAATTTGCCTTCATCCCACTCAGCCTCTTACACACATTAACATTCCTGTTTTCCCCTGTGGGCTCTGGGTGTGGGAGCCCCAGGAAGGATTTCACAACCCTGTTTCTGTAGAGAGGCAGTGTCTGGGACCACACCCAGGTTTGGTGATTTGCGAGAAGGACTCTCGGGACTCAGCACAGGGGTGTAGTCTGAGCTAATTTTTTACAGTACAGGGAGACATAGCACAGTCAGCAAAGGGAAAGTGCATGGAATGAAGTCCAAGGAAAACGGGCACAAGCTTCCGAGGGTCCTCCCCCAGCAGAGCCACGCAGGACACTTTTAACTTCCCCATCAACAGCTGTGACCACATGTGAGAAATGTTCCCACCTAGGGACGATCCTGAGGGACTCAGCACCCAGGGGTTTTGTTGGGGGATTGTTAACGTGGGCATCCTCTGCCTTCTATGAACCAAATTCCAAATTTCCAACTCTGTAAAGGAAAGCAGGAATTCACTGTTGTTGTTGTTGTTGTTGTTGTTAGGTGCCATCAAGTCGTGTCCAACTCATAGTGACCCTTATAGAGTTCTTTTTTTTTTTTTTTTTTTGGTACTGGGGGTTGAACCCAGGGCTTCGCGCCTGCATGCTTTGCAAGTGCTGGACCACTGAGCTGCGCCCCCAGCCCATTTACTTTTTGAGACAGGGTCTCGCTAAGTTACGCAGACTGCCACTGGTCTCCAACTTGAGATCCTCCTGCCTCTGCCTCCTGAGCCGCTGGGATTACAGGCGTGCGCCACCTTGCCTGGCTTCTTATAGAGTTTTCAGTGTCTGATTCTTTCAGGATTGCCTCAGGAGTGGATTGCCACATCCTTCTCCCATTTTTTTGTGGTGCTGGGAATAGAACTTGGGACCTCAGAGACTGCAGAGCAGCCTTCTACCAACTGAGCTAAATCCTAGCCCAGGTATTCGCTAGGAACCACATTATTTGTATAAGCAGTTTAGGGACAGTGAGCCACTTTTATCAGCCCTGAGACTGAGAAGCCCACCTGTAATCCACGTTCTTGGGCTAGAGCTGAGGGCCGGCCTAATTTTTATTTATTTATTTATTGGTGTTTTCAAGACAGAATCTCACTATGTAGTCCATGCTGGGCTCAAATGTACAATTTTCCTGTCTCATCCTCCTGAGTAGCTGGGATAACAGGTACGCACGGCTGCACTCGGCTTTTTGAGGGCCATCTTTATAAGTGTGGCTTTCAAACAATGGCAGTCAGGCCTGCAAGGTTGCCCTCTTTTTGTGCACAGATGGGGATGAGAGTGGACAGTGAAGCTGGTGATGAAATCCCTGAACTTGGGGAGGGAATCTGTCCCTGTAGCCTCAGGGTGTGGTGTTGCAGGAGAGGACAGAAATAAACTGGGGTTTTGTACCTTAATCTTGGCTTTGGTATAGTAACCAGGATTTCCTCACTACAGGGACAGAGAAGGGTGACAGATAGTGCCCTTTGGAAAAGAGTTCAAAGCCCTGTCCATTCATTTTTAACTTGTGCTTACTGCTGCAGACACTCTGCCGGGCTCTGTGCCAGGTGCTGGGGACACAGTGGTGAGTAGGGTGAAGCAACAGAGTGCACGAGACCCTTGTTCTAGAGGGAGATGATTAAGTACACAGGCAATTAAACTCATGACGACTGGGATTTCTCAAGGGTCCCAAGGAACCCCCCAAGGCTAATGGGTGTCAGAAGGCATGGGCTTTGTAATCAGACCAACCTAGATAGGAATCTCGTCTCCACTGCTCGTTACCTTCCAGCGAGTCACTTACTCACCTGGTGTCTCAGTTTCTTCATCTAAAAACAGGGAGAATTTATAGGCAGCTCTTAAGGCTCCTGTGAAAAGTAAACAAGACAGTGTATACAGAGCACTTATCTTGGTGCCTGGCTCAGTGGAAGTGTTCACTAAATGATAGGCTAGTGACCTCTAGCCAAGGGGAAAGGTGTGTCCACTATGCCCTTACTATCCATAGCTCAGTCAGAGGGCAGCCTGCCTCCCTGCAGCTCTGGGCTCACAGGTGCACAGCAACCGCATGATCCTGCCCTGTCCTTCTGGTTACTGGGCCCAGAACCCCTTTGTTGTTTTATTTTTCTTATTTTTGTTGTCATTGTTGTTTGTTTTTTGAGACAGGGACTCATTGTGTAGCCCAGGCTGGCTTTGAACTTTTGATCCTCCTACCTCAGCCTCCTGAGGGCTGGGATTATGGAGCCATGCCACCATGCCTGGCTTTTATTTTTCTACCTCTTTTTTTTTCTTTTTTGTGGTACTGAGGGTTGAACCCAGGGCCTTGCGCTTCCATGCTTTGCAAGTGCTGTACTATTGAGCTGCACTCCCAAGCCATTTTTTTACTTATTTTTGAAATAGGGTCTCACTAAGTAACGCAGACTACCGCTGGTCTTGAATTTGCACTCCTTCTGCCTCTGCCTCCTGAGCTGCTGGGATTACAGGCAGGTACCACTGTGCCTGGCCTCATTTTTCTACCTCTTAAGGGTACTTTTGGGCTGGGATTTAGCTCAGTGGGTAGAGCAATGCGCTCTAGTCTCTGAGGACCCGAGTTCAATTCCTAGCACCGCAAAAATGGGAGAAGGGCCTGGCAATCCACTCCCAAGGCAATCCCGAAGTACTCAGCCATTGAAAACCCTATGAGGGTCGCTATGAGTCGGATACTGACTCGACGGCACCTAACAACAACAACAACAACAAGGGTATTTTCTCTCTGGGATGTCCTAGATTTTTCTGTCAGTCTCAGGATTAAGACCCATCTCAAGCACTCTCTCTGTGAAGACTTTCTCAAGCCAAGCCTCTTAGACAGGATTCTTTACATTCATCTCTGTCCCATCTCTTTCCCTGGATTATATCTGTGTTACCGCACACTGGGCTGCAGTTCCCGGATGCTGCATTACCCTGAATCACTCTTGAGGGCAGATGGTTTTGCTATTATTTGAATGCCCAGGGTCAGAGTGTCTGATAGAGTAGCTTAGCAGCTGTTGAGGTGTAGGATTGGCCTAGGAAACCCAACATGAAATGGACATAATGTCAGCCAAATGGGTGCCTACCCCCAGAGCAGAGGTTACAGTCTACAGCAGAGGTCCCCAACCCCTGGGCCACGGACAACTATGGGATTGGACTACATGCTCAGCAGGTGAGTGGAGGTGAGCAGTGGCAAGTGATTGAAGCTTCATCTGTATACAATAAATGAAATGCACTTGAATCATCCTGAAATCATCCCCCCACCTGACCCCTGGTCCACAGAAAAATTGTCTTTCACTTCCACAAAACCAGTTCCTTGAGCCAAAAAGACTGGAGACTTCTGGTCTAGAGGAAGAGACAGATAGTAAACAGGTAAACACAGATATCATTAGAGACAGAGAAGGGATGCGAGGAAGACAGATCAGCCCAGCAGCTGGTGCAGAGGGAGCTGGAGCAGGGAATGATGGGAGGCTCAAATGGGGCTGTGGGCCATGTGGGCTCTTGTCTGCAGTGGGGGTGCTGGAGGGAGCTGGAAGGACTGGTCAGGCAAGGAGCTGCGGCAGAAGAGTCAGGAGTCCTCAGATGGAGTAGATAGGTGGAGGGAAGTTCATCTGCCCCTCAGCCCCAGGGGCAGGACTGCGAGGATGTCTCCATGGATGGACACTCGGAAGGCTGAAGAGGCCCACTCATGAGCAAGGCAAACTGGCATCAAGTGACCCAGGGCCATCTAAGGAGACACTGCCCAGGGAGCTGAGAGGTCTGCCAGAGCTGGATCCAGGACTGTGTCTGAGCTCAGGCTGATGTAATGAAGTGCCCCACACTGCGTGGGCTAAGCTCGCAGTCTGGCGGCTGCAAGTCCAACATCAGAGCCCTAGCATGTTGGAGTGCTTGGTGAAGGTCCACTTTTTGGTCCAACCCAGGGCCTCACACAGGCTAGGCAAGTGCTTGTTCACTGAGCTGTACCCCCAACCCCCCACAAGAGTTTTTTAAACTGAAAATTAATATACATAATTTGGAAATGTAAGAAAAATGAAAGCAAAGTGACTTAAAGCACTTTTGGTGTTTTGGGATCTTGACCATTATGGTCATCAGGAAACTCAGTGAAAACAGGCAGCCACTCACTCCTCTTTTCTGGATGAGGGAGTCCAGGGACAAACCCAGCCTGTGAAGGGGAGGATGGGGAAACCACGCTCCCATGGCAGGAAGCTGGCTTGGTGACGATGATGGGGTGTTCATCCAGGCTTTCTGGAGTAGAAGGAAGAGGATGCCCTCATGCTACCAACTCCACATTTGGATCCACTGAAAAACAGGAGATTTGGGGAACAAGAAGGAGAGCAGAGACGGAAGTCGGCTGCCAGGAGAAGGGTCTGCGGCCAGGCGGGACCCCCTTGCTGAAGGATGAGTGAGCAGATGCTCTGGGGATCATCATGGGGCCCTACTGGTGCAGCAGAGTAGTGAGCAGTCGGACCCTAGCTCCTGCACTGGTTGTGCCACGTGGGAGTCGGGGTGGGGGTGGGGGGCGGCCAGGGCAGATTCTTCTCTGCCTGATCCCTGAATTAGGGTAGCTGGAGTTTTAATTCTCTTTGAGTAATTTGGGGTTTCAGGCCTATGGCCTCCTGTCTCGAGATGTTTTTTTTCTAGCCTTTGAACAATCTTAAGGTTTTTTTGTTTTGTTTTGTTTTGTTTTATTTTGTTTTACCCCAAGGGACAGAATGTGGTTTTTCCAGCTCTTCTTCCTTGGCTCTGAATCTCTTTCTCATTGTATTCATGACTCACCTTGTCATTCACTTCAGATCATTCTTCTTACTCTGCCTTGACAGACAATGTCCCAGCAAGCCCCATCTCTTTCTTGTGACACAGCCTGCTCATTTCATTTCCCTTCTGTCCAAGACTTTAGATGGCACTTTCAGCGAAGGCTGGCTCAGACTGGACATGTGTAGTGTGGCCTGTTGGGCCTGTTTTTCTGTCCAGTTCTTCCCCAGTGTTGGTCTGTAATTAATTTTTTTTCTTCATCTTGGATGAGGAGAGGGGTGCTTGACTTTGGAACATCAGTCACTTCCCTCCTGAGTGGCCCTGCCTGGTCATCCACCTGGCCTCCACCCCGCAATTCCAACTTATCACCTCCATTCTCTTCTCCACAAGAAGCTGTCAGTTCTCTGATCTTCAGCCAGTGTTCCACCAAACACCGCCTCAAGCGGCTCTTGAGGTCCTGAGATTTTCTTAGTTTCTCATAGTAGTTGTGGGTGGGTTTAGCTTCTTCCTCTTATCTTTGGATAGGTTTGGCTTCTGCTTTCAGAAACCAGCTCTTTCTCACAGTGTCAGACATTGGTTTGCTTTGCACATGGAGGATTTTTTTCTCAGACAGTTTGCTACTCCTGGCTTTCATCTTTTTCTCTCAGAGGGCAAAACTTGATGAGAACATGACTTTTCAAATTTTTTATTTTATTTTTTACTTTCGGCAGTGTTTTGGGTTAAATTAAGCTCTCATGCCCAATTCATTTATTGAAGTCCTAACCCCTAGTACTTCCAATGCAACCTTATTATCTTGTTTGGTCTTGAATTGAACCCAGGGCCTCCTGCACACTAAGCACACGCTCTACCACTGAGCTATACCCTCAAGTCCCATGTGACTTTATTTGAAGGTAGTCTTTACAGAGAAAATCAAGTTAAAATGAGGCCATTAAGACAATCTTTCATCCAAGCTGGGTGTTAGTGGCACACGCCTGTAATCCTAGTAACTCGGGAGGTGGAGGTAGGAGGATCACGAGTTCAAGGCCTGAGGCAGCCTGTGTAACTTGGGGAGATCCTGACTCAAGATAAAGAAAGAGGGGCTGAGGGAGCAGCTCAGTGGCAGAGCACTTGCAAAATATGTGAGAGGCCCTGATTTCAACACCCAAGTACTGCAAAAATAAATAAATAAATAGATAGATAGATAGATAGATAGATGATAGATAGATAGATAGATAGATAGATAGATAGATAGATAGAAAAGAGCCCTACCTAATTCAGTATGGTCTGCAGCTGTACCACTGTGGAGTCTGATCCCATCAGATTTTAGAAGCTAAGCAGGGTTGGGCCTGGTTAGTACTTAGATGGGAACACCAGGTGCTGTAGGCTTGGTAGAAGGACTCGCCAACCCACTCCCCCCCAAAAAAACAATCAGCCATTGAAACCCCTACGAATAGCAGAGAAGCACTAATAGATCTCTTGGCTTTAGGCATGCCAGGCAAGTGCTCTACCACTGGGCCACACCCCCATGCCCAGGATTTCATATTCTGACTATGTTAGGTGGCTGGGATTGCCATGAATGAGTGGCTTAAACAATAGAAATTTATTATTTCACATCCACAAGAGTGGCTGTGGCGTAAACTGCCCCCATCTCCCATTGCTATCCAGGGAGACAGAGACTGCAGCTCATACTGCCAGGCGCTTCTGCCTCAACCTCTGCTCCTCCTCTAGAGGTACTCTGCGGTGTTCACCAAGACCACACTACCGTGGCAGGATAACGTTCCCCCAGAGGGCCTTGCGTTGGATCTCCATACCCAGCTGGGCCACGACACAGCCAGCACTGAGCAGAGTTCTGGCCAGGCCAAGCCTGCACGTAGCAAGCAGAGGGGTTGTAGGCAAACCTGGCTCGATAGGGAATTCACACCCCTTCAATGGCACCCAGGGCACCTTCTTTCCTTTATTTGCCTTCTTCTGTGACCCGGAGGACTCACTCTGTCCTCTACATGTACAGGGGATAACCTTTTTTGACATTTTTCTATGATAGTGAGGGTTGGATCCAGGGCCTTGTGCATGCCAGGCAAGTGCTCTACCACTGAGCTGCACCCCCAGCCCACTTTTTTTTTTTTTAACTTTGAGTCAGGGGCTTGTTAAGTTGTGCAGGCTGCCTCTGGCCTTGAACTTGTGATTCTCCTGCCTCAGCCTCCTGAGTTCCTGAGACGACAGGGATGAACCACGGTGTCTGACTTTTTTGTTTGTTTTTGAGACAGAATCTTGCTATATATCCTAGGCTGGCTTTGAACTCATAACCATCCTACCTCAGTCTCCCAAGTGCTGGGATTATGGGAGAGCACCATCCTGCCTGGCTCTTAAGCACAACATTTTAATTATAACTCCAAGTTCTGAAGGTTCAGCAGAAAGTATTTGAGAGGGCAGAAGAGGAGAACCTGGGTCAGTCTCCAGCCACTGACTGCAGGTGGCTGGATCTCAACACTTCACACCAGTGTAGACCCTATTGTTGTTAGGTGCCGTTGAGTACTGTCTGACTCATAGTGACCAATTGTTTCCAGGTTGCCTCAGGAGTGGATTGCCACGTCCTTCTCCCATTTTTGCAGTGGTGGGAATTGAACCTGGGACTTCAGAGACTGCAGACTGGCTCTTTACCAATGGAGCTAAATCGCAGCCCCATAGTCCCTATTAGGTTCCAAATTCTGACTCAAGGGAAGACGGTCCTTGTCCTGCCATGCAGAGCACAGGTGGCTGATACACCCCTCTCCCAGTGAATGGCCAAGCCCTTCTTGCTTAAGCCAGCTGCTTCCAGTGTTCTGAACTGTGGACAGTGGCTGTCGCTCCAATGCTTCTAGGCCAGAGTCCCACACCTCAAGGCTCATGGTAGAAACAGCATCAACACAGTTTATCCCAACAGTCCTTGAGAGCAGTTTCCCTCCTGGAAGGCATTGGAGGTTTTCTAATTCCTAGGACTGAGTATACTTGTGGTATCCAAGGGTCATTAGGTATTTATTATAAGTTTTTTGGGAGGGGCAATCAAGTGATTTTAACTATTTAGTAGCAAAGGTTAACAATCTGTGAACTGTCACAGGGAGGGCCTTCCTCTTTAGAGATTGCATGTCCTGTATTCCCTGCAGCAGGCTCCAAAACTCTGCCTTCCCTTCCCGGTAGTTTCTGCTGCTCACTCCAGCCCCTAGGTCCCTGCATTCTCCAGCCAGCCTGTTTTTCAGTTTCCTTGTTTTTCTCCAAAAGACCACTCTGCCTTGGCTTTTCTGGATCTTTTCTGTTCTTTTCCTCTTTTTTCTTTTCTTTTCCCTCTTTCTTTCTTTCTTTCTTTCCCCCTTCCTTCCTTCCTTCCTTCCTTCCTTCCTTCCCTTCTTCCTTCCTTCTTTCCTCTTTCTTTGTTTTCTTTCTTTCTTTCTTTTCTTTTTTTCCTTCCCTCTTTCTTTCTTTTCTTTCAGTACAGCGGGGAGGTTGAACCTAGGTCCATCTGCATGCTAGGCAAGTACTATACCACTGAGCTTCACCCCCAGCCCCCTTTTTATTTATTTTTTATTTTATGACAGGATCATGCTAAGTTGCACAGGCTGCCTCTAGCCTCAAACCAGTGATTCTCTTGCCTCAGCTTCTCAAGTCACTGGGATTACAGGTATGCACCATGGTGCCTGGCCTTTTCTGGATCTGTAACTGTGTTAGAGGAAGTTGTACCTGCAGGAGAGGGTCAGAAGTTTCTAAGGGTGGCTTGTTCTTGTGAGCCAAAAGATGAGAATTGAGAAAGGTTTCCTGTTTGTTTATTGAGACAGTCTCCTTAAGTTCAATGCAAAATACATTTCTTGCTCCGAAGAGCCTAAAAGATAATTTATTCTGAGGCAAATATGTGTGACCAAGGCTGGGAACACAGATTCAGGTTACCCTGAATAACATGTTCCACTGTCAAGGAGGTTACATAAACTTTTACAATCTCAGAACAAAAGATAGTCACAGAACAAAAGAAAGTTGAAAATTAGTGCATTTACCAAAAACATCGGTGGGGGCCTCAGGTAGGTGGCCTACAGTAGAGCTGGAAAAACTTCTTTAGGTTTCAGCTGTTATAACATTCTTAGCTTTAGGCTTGGTGGAAGCTAGAGGTCTGCTGAGTTTAAAAATGCATTCCAAAAGTTTTACCTAATGGTCACAAGGATGTTAGGTAACATACAGAGGTTGGTAGTAAACGGCTATTAAAAACACTAAAGATAGCCCAGGATAATTTTGGCTCTCAACCTGTAACATTCCATCTCTCCCTAATCACGATATTCTAATTAGTCTGTCAGTCTGCAGGATCTTGAGAGAACTTCAGTTCACGTTCCCTAGGCTGGTCTTGAATTTGTGGGCTCAAGTGATCTTCCTGCCTCATCCTCCCAAGTAGTTGGGACGACTGGTAGCTGGGACGACAAGGGTGTGCACCACACCAAGCTAGAGGAAGGTTTCTTGAAGTGGTATTAGGAATGGAAAAAGGTGAACAAGTGGAAGACGTGGAAGAGAAAAAGGAAAGGAGGGAGGGAATGATACCCATCAAATGCATATACATTATTGAATTTATTATTTAAAATGGCCCCCTATGTTGTGATCTTAGTTTTACAGATAATGAAACAGGCTCACAATGGTTAAATAACTTGTTCAAGGTCCTTGGGTGTTAAAACATGAAGGTGGGATTCCAGCTAAGTCTTCTCATTTAAACACAGTTCTCTTCTTGTGTCATGGGGTTGGTATGATTGGGGATCCATAGGGGTGGGGAAGGATGTCATTTTTTTTTTTTTTTTTTGTGATACTGGGGTTTGAACCTAGGGCCTCGCACTTGAATGCTTTGCAAATGCTGGACCACTGAGCTGCACCCTCAGCCCATTATTTTTTTACTTTTTGAGACAGGGTCTCACTAAGTTACGCAGACTGCCGCTGGTCTCAAATTTGGGATCCTCCTGCCTCTGCCTCCCAAGCCGCTGGGATTACAGGCGTGCGCCACTGCGCCTGGCTGTGAAGGATGTCTTATGATCTCATGCCAGGTGAACTAGGTGGTTGGCTGCACAGAAGCAGGAAAAGGGAAGAGGCAGCTGCCACAGGGGGCTGGGCCGATGGATTATTTCCCCTATACACTGAGCTGGGTGAGAGGACAGGATTAGATTGTAGATTTGGTAGGATCCAGTTGAAGATGATGGTTGATTTTGTGGTTCTGGATAGAACCCTGTACTTTGCTCTTGCTAGGCAAGTCCTCTTGGGCTGGGATTTAGCTCAGTTGGTAGAGCGCTGTGCTGCAGTCTCTGAGGTCCCGAGTTCAATTCCCAGCACCGCAAAAATGGGAGAAGGACCTGGCAACCCACTCCCAAGGCAATCCCGAAACAGTCTGCCATTGAAAACCCTATGAGGGTCGCTATGAGTCGGATACCGACTCCACAGCACCTAACAACAACAACAGGCAAGTCCTCTATCACTGAGCTACACCCTTAGCCTCAAGCTAATTAGACCTATTGATGAACATGGTCAGAGGGTGATTCTGAAGCAAGAAGGCTAGTTTGGCTAGAACTGGGTGAGTTTAGACAAAGAGTCATAACTAATCCTTTTTAAACTTTCTCTTTTCTTATGATGTCCTCTGAGTAGCAAATAGGAAAATAGATATTGTATATGGAGGTGTTAAGGAAGATGTAAATGAATTGTTTGCATAAAGTCAAATGGTGTATTTGTAGTAGAGCTTACAAAAATGAAAAATAGCTGTTTCCCAGACTCTTCTACTTTTAGTTGAGGCTTTTTCTAGCTCCCTAAAAGCAGACCACATCCAGTGAAATAGCCTATTTGGGACATTAGTTCATTTCCACTTTTATACTTCTAAAGCACAGTAAGGTTAACACACCCAGTGAAGAAGGATGTCCAGTCTTTTCCTTTAAAAGAAATAAATAGAAATAATTAGTTCAAAGGAAACATCAGGCTGCTCTGTGAATTATGCTCACTCTTAATCATCTGGAAAGCAAAGCTTTTTGGGGAATATATATATATATATATATATATATATATATATGTATGTATATATATAAAATAGATAAATGATTTTTAATTAATAGTTGTAAAGAATTTCTTGAACTCTAAGAGAATTAACTAAATAAATGTATATTTCTAAAGAACTAGAATTATAAAAAAGAGTACATACTGTATGTGGAAGGGGTATTTCGGCTAGATTTACTTTTTTCTGTGTTCTTATGTATGTTATAAAGGAATTCACACAAACAATTTAAAAAATGAATAAGCAACTTAGAAAGCTAAATAATGTCATTTATGGAAAAAAAGCAAATTCCTTGTAATATTTGCTAAAGCACAATTATTTTCCTAATGAAAGATCCAATTTTAATTTTGTATGAGATCATCATTGGTAAGAATCATTTTGTAAGAGCTATGTGTTAAATGTTGGATCAAAAATTCCAATGGTCAAATGAAACTTTAAAACATGCCATTTATAAATTATTGTGTCACTTTCATTGTAGTAAAACAGCTTCCTATGGGTAACAAGTTTAACTTGTTTTTTTTTTTTTTTTACTGTTAGTGCAGGCTTCCTTATTTGAAAGGATAATATAGTAATTTTTATCATGCGTCATTAGAAACACAATTTGTTAGAACAAAGACTGTTGTGTGTGTAATTACATCTTCCTGTATGATTAAATGAAGGCTGCATTGGAGCTGTTTTCAGGGGTGGCAGCTGTAGCCAATCAAGTTCAAGTTCAGCCTATAAAAGAATTCTTGTGGCTAACTGTTACTAATTGTTTGCAGAACAACCTGTGGGAGTAATGTTCATGAATACTATGGAAATGAACTATTCCAAAACCAAATGGTTCGTCTCTTGTTTTTCTCCCTTGTTTTTCACCACTTTATTGTGGTCAGATTATATTAATTGTATAAGCAGGCAAAGTTCAGTGAGAGCTCTCAGTCTTTTGCTGTTGTTAGTGATGGTAGAAAACATCTTCATCTATTTGATCCTCTCACTTTATAACTGGGGAAACTAAGGCTTGGGGAGTTATTGAGAGGTTATTGAAATCACTGAAGTTCAATGTTTTTGCTCACACGCCCCTATCAGATTTGTAAGTACTTCGTACCATATATATGAATACTTTAATTTGTAAGTGATATACCTTAATACAACTTAAAACATACCAGTTCTCAAGGTAAATGTTATGAATATTTAAAAGTATAAACCTGCAAAAATGTAAGGAATGACAGAACAAAAGGGAAATAAATGGTTTAATATTTTCTTCCTCAACCCCAAACAATATTGGTGTGTTCAGCCACTTTGGAGACCATTGATTTAGGTCATTCAGGTAAAAAGAAGAAGAGATAAGAAACTTGAGGAAAAGCTATTAAAGAAAGAGAAATTCTGTGAAAGTAGGGAGTTCAAGTTTCTTGGGGGATCAGAAGGGGGTTTGGGACACTCCTTTTGGACACCCTTGCTAATACAATATTGATATACATTCCCTCTTCTATTTTACTTCCCCTTTATATATGAATTTGTTTAGACAATGAGCAGCACGATTCTTATATATTCTGGAACATACCAAGTAGGAAAAAAAATAGCTTGAAGAAGTTGGTGAGGGAGGAGGTATAAGTCCAAGTTTTTTCAGAGTGACAGAAACAGAAACACAATTAAAATTAAATTTCACAAAAGTCAATTTAGTAGCTTTAATTAAAATGTAGCTGGAGCCAGGTGCCAAGTCACTTGTTTATAATCCTAGTGACTTGGGAGGCTGAGGCAGGAGGATCAGGAGTTTGAGGCCATAGGTAGCCTGCGCAATTTAACAAGACCTTGTCATGAAATAAAATGTAAAAATGGGGCTAAAGGTGCAGCTCAGTGGTATAGCACTTGCCTAGCATGCACAAAGTCCTGGGTTCAACTCCCTAGTACTGGAAAAAAAAAAAAGGGTGTATCTAGGAATCTCTTTGGTTGGCAGTTGTTAGATACAGAAGCTCAAAAGATAGGAGGACATTTCTCTTGTTGCTATTTAGTGAAGAGTCCCCCCCATGAGGTGAGGGATGTGACTGCCAACAATCCTAACTCCCTATCAGCTGTGGTTTCTAACTCCGATGGCATATTTTCATCCCAGAGAAGACTAGTTCATCCAATCTGGGCTATATGTACTTCATGGGCCACCATGGTGGTTGTCTCCGCCCTATGGACAGAGCCTGGAAACCAAGGGGAGATGCCTACAAAAAAGGAGAAGGTGATGGAGTCTAAACATCTCTAAACAAGATAATTTCATGCTAATACGGATCACCCATGCTAGGTTTTAGAGCTATTTAAAAAGATTATCTATCCATCTATCTACTGATAGACACACACACACACACACACACACACATACACACACACACACACACACACACACACGCGTGTGCGCGCGACTAGGATTTAGCTCAGTTGATTGAGCGCCGCTCTGCAGTCTCTGAGGTCCTGAGTTCCATTCCCAGTGCTGTAAAAATGGGAGAAGGATGTGACAATCCACTCCTGAGCTAATCCTGAAACAATCATCTGTTGAAAACCCTATAAGGGTCGCTACGAGTCGGACATGACTTGATGGCACCTAACAACAACAACAACCACACACACACACACACACACACACACACACACACACACACACACACACGGGTTTTTGTTTTGTTTTGTTTTCGTAGTGCTGGGAGGTTGAACCCAGGGCCTTGCACATGCTAGACAAGCACTCTGCCACTGAGCTGCACTCCCAACCCCCTTTTTATTTTTTATTTTGAGACAGGCTCTCACTAAGTTGCACAGACTGCTTCTGGCCTCCATCTAACTTGATATCCTCCTGCCTCAGCCTCCCAAGTCACTGGGAGTACACCATGGCACTGGTTAAAAGAGATATTTTTCAAATATCATAATTATTTCAGAATTAATTAATTAATTTATCTTTGCTTTGCTAGTGACCCAAGGAAGGAGTTTATAGCAGTCAGAAATGCAGTTTTAAAATCACAACTGGAATTCCTTCCTGATTTGTCAAAGCACAGCCTTATGAGGGAGAGATTTGTAGAAAGAGCAAATCTGTTTCTGACTTCAGTCTATCCAGAGCCAAGCAGACTTTTTGACCAATTATTACTAGAGCTTGAGATAAATCAGCTCGTGCGACATTAGTATGTGAAGGATTAGTGGCCTCAAAGATTTATGTGCGGATTAATTGAGGACTGTACGAGTATATTAGATTGCTGTGTTTAAAACCATGGTCATTCTGCAAACCATTTTCATTAGTGCTTTATTCTGAATTCTTCAGCCTTACATAATACTGACATAGCATGGGGATCTGAAAGACCTTTTCATTTTTCCTGGCTTGGGCTCCTGCTCCTCCTGAACCCCCTGTTGTTGGTTTGACAGGTCTAGCTAGGGATACAGAGAGCATCAAATGGAGCAGTAGCTTCCAGTAGAGAGAATATTAGTTCAGTTGCTTCAGCTGAACAGTGACTGGAATTTACAAGACCTTGTGCTGAGAGAGACAAGATGAGGTACAAGAAGTACATGGCTATTCTGGAAGCAGCAGTGGGCATCACCCCACTTAACAAACGAGAACTTCTACCTGAGAGCAGAAGACACGTGAACCTGTGGCAGCGCCCTGGGTAAGCAGAGGATGCTGGGAGCTTCTCTCTCCTACAGATGGAAATGCTTTTCAGCTGTCTGGGGGATCTGAGAGAGAAAAGGGCCAACTCTCTTGTGGGGATAGTAGATGTCCAGTTCTTCACTGAGAACTTAGTTCTTCTTGGTTAATATGGGGCTGCAAGACTGATTTAAATTTGCATTGGCACTCTTGGATAACACACTTAGCACCTGAGAAGATGAATGTCACGGGCCCATTCTTACAATCTAGATATTTAATTTTCTGATTTCTGAAAAAAATTTAACATGGTCTATAAATGTAACATTGCTTATGTAAATGAAGAAAATGTGCCTTACTGTTATTTTTTTCAATAATGCAGGTGTTTTTCTGATTAAGGTATATGGGCAGGGGCTCCACAGTAGAGCACTTACCTAGTAGAGAGGCAAAGTCTTAGGTTGCATCCCCAGTACTGGAAAAAGAAAAAATAATTACTGGCAGACTATCTTTCAGGGCAAGAAACAACAGTTTTCCAGTCACTGAGTTTTGTAAAGCTCTATTCATTTACCGTGTTGGAGAAGGGTTTAGAAGTTCTTTTCTTAATGGTTACAGGTCTCAATTTGAACTTTCTTTTTTGAAGTCCTTCTTTTGTGTCTTCTACACATTGAAGGGTGGTTGTGTTTAAGGTGACTGTATGGTAGACAGTATTTTTAGGGTCTGAATTTAATTTTATTTGTTTGCTTGAGACAAGGTTTCACTATGTGGCTTAAGCTGGCCTCAAACTCATGATCCTCCTGCCTCAGCCTCCCAAGTGCTGGAATTACAGGCATGCAATACTACACACAGCTTGAATTTCATTTTTAAGCTGTATGAGACATATAGTGGCAGTCACCGACCAACTTGAGGTATCCGTGTAGCAAATGGTATTTCTTTCTAAAAATTATAACATTACTATCTTATTTGTATTATATAAACAGTATACATTGATTATAGAAGATTTAGAAAATATAGAAAAATGAGTGGGAAAATCACCCATAGCTGGACCTCCTTAAGAGAATTAGTAGAATCTTAAGGAGGTGGGGGTTAGGAATTTTGCCTTCAAGAGATATTTGGCAATGTCTTGGAGGCATTTGGGGTTATTACAGCTCAGGGTTGTTACTAGCATTGAGTACGTAGAAGCTAGGGAGTTTGTATAATGCCCTATTACGCACAGGACAGACCCTGCAACAGAATTATCTAGCCCAAGATGTCAGTAGTACTGCTGGTGAGACATTTGATTTAGATAGCTTTTCTTCCTAGACATAAAAGATACTTCAGGTTAGGAAAAAATACATATTTCTTTGGTAAGTTTTAGGGATGCAATGGAATTCTGAGATAACATTATTATTATATTATCTTGTTTTTTGTTTTTTGTTTTTTGTGGTACTGGGGGTTGAACCCAGGGCCTTGTGTTTGCATACCTTCCAAGTGCTGGACCACTGAGCTGCACACCCAGCCCATTTTTTGTTTACTTTTTTGAGACAGGGTCTCACCAAATTATGTAGACTGCCTCTGGTCTCAAACTTGCGATCCTCCCGCCTCTGCCTCCTGAGCTGCTGGGATTACAGGCATGTGCCACCGTGCCCCGCTATTATATTATTATCTTTTTGTTATTCTCTTGAAAGTAAAAAGGAGTGTGTGAGTGTTTGGAGGAGCAAGGGGCATAGAGTGACTGTGAGTCTCTGTGGGTTGATGGTGGTTAGTTGTGGAAATCATGTGGTAATGACCAATGATTCTTGAAGGAGCCTCTGGGACATGGAAATACTGAAGCCTGGACCTTGGTCTCAGAATAATGGAACTTTAGAGCTGGGAGGCTATTTTGTCAGGGATACTAAATGGGTTTCATATGACATGCAGGTGCCAGGTGATGGGTGGCTGCTTGAAGAATCTAGCTAGGGAGCACCTGAGCCAAGTCTGGGTTTATTGCAATGGATTAGAGGTGTTTTCTCTGAACATATAATTAGGGAATTGGGGAGCTACAAAACACAGTCTATATACTATTTCTGAATTCTAGTTTAGTCTTCACCTTTTACAAATGGGAAATTCAGTCTCATTGAGACCTTGGTGTTCAGGCATAAACTGGATCTTCATAATTTCTAGCTCAGGACCATTTATGAAGGGATTCACTCTAACCAAGCTCATACAAGCTAGATATGTAAGTTGATTGACAGATGATTAGTTTTGTTTGGAGACAGCCTTTCTCAGAAATTGGAATGAGTAAGTACCCTAAGAAGAACCATCTCTGCCTCTCCTCTTTCCCCCAGTCAAGTCAAACAGAAGTCAAATTATTCACTACAAAGCGATACTTCATAAGGAAAGTTAAATGTGTGGGTTTTTGTTGTTGTTGTTGTTGTTGTTTTGTTTTATGACAGATTATTGTCTTAAGCCTTGTGGAATAACACTGCATCAGAAGACAAAAGAGATCTTCCTTGGATCTTAATACTTTGAATTCTTTCAATATACACAGACAAAACATTGCTTCACTGATTCCTATTTTTTTTGTTTGCTGATTCCCCTCGTTACTTGAGACAGCGTTCCTTGGGGCATATTTGTGGCCCTCACTAAGCTTAGAGTGAACTCTCCTTTCTGAGTATTCTAGGAGGGTTTATTTCCTGTTGATATTTTAACTTCATTAATCAGTTCTACAACTTTCACAGACACGTTGATGCCTTGTTTCTTAAACTTTAACATTCATATGAATCCGTCTGTTAAAATGCAGAGTCTGATTCTGTGGATTATGGTAGGTCCTGATGTTATGCGTTTCTAACAAGCTCCCAAGGAATGCTGTCCACCCAGGTGATGCTGATGCTCCAGGTGATGCTGACGCTCCAGGTGATGCTGGTAGGTCAGTCCATGGACCACTCTGTGAGAGAAAGCATCCAGAGATGCATGTTCCTTTATAACCTGCCTGCTGTCTTTTGACTGTGCATTTTCTCATCTGCTCAATGGCTTTTAGTCCCAATACTTCCTCTCCCAGAGGTTGTTAAAAGTCTCAGTGGTTAGAAGGTAGGTAGGTTGTTGGCTATGCTTCCATGAAGAGAAATTTTCCTATGAATATTCTAACCAGAGATTTCTATTGGGCTGATTGACTAAATGCTGAGGCCAATTTTCCTTCCAAGAATTCTGTCCCTTTCATTCTTTTAAGAAGTTGTCTGATTGTTGCAACTTACATGCAGTACTACGTTGTTTTGAGGAGCAGCTACTTTTGTGTTTTGAAACATAATTTGGGAATCAGGCATGATTTGGCATTCAAAACTTGAAGGAATTAATTTTCCCCTCACCCTTTCTTCAATTTAGTCTTTTTTGCTTATTGTCTAGAAGCAAGGCTGGGCTTGGGCTTCTATTCTGCAAACTGTACAGTAACATGGTTGGCCAAAACAGCTACCACCCAACATTGTTGTAAATTCACCAAAGTGGGAATTGGGAAATTTAGATGCATATTTACCTCATTGATCAGCATGTGGTAGGTACTCAGCAAATATCTGCCAGTGCTTACTTGGTTTTAGTATGGTCAGGAAGGAAGGAAAAAATAAAGGAAAAAAGATGCCCCCAAATAAAAATACTGAACCATCTATGGATTTTCTTTTTAAAATCTATAAAGTCTTTCAGTTCTAACTCATGTTATCTGGCAATAATTATACATATCTGTCACAACTAATGAAAACCAAGTATATATTTTATTTATTTATGTTAAGTTTTTTCTTAATTTAGAGGCCCCAGTCAATAGTAGTATATTTTAGAAATGACTATTAGTGCTTTTTACATGTCAGAACCCCTGGGACATTACAGAAAAGAAAATTAAAGCCAGGATGTCTTAGAAACACACACCACACACACACACACACACACGCGCGCAAAACTGATAGAGCTTACAAGCAATAAGAGAAACAAGCTCTCTTCTGGTGCTGATATCTATATTGTAGAACAATTCTATGTTCACGCCAAAAGCATAACGAAGTACATCTTGACCTGCTAGCCATTTATTTATCTTTGCAAGTAATAATAGAAACTGCGTATGGGCTGGGCTGTAATCTGCTGCTTGCTTTGTAGGATGGCCAGATGGTCTGGGTTTAGCCTCAGCCTACATTTCCTGCTGATCCTTGGAGAAGGGAAATGGGCCTCCCGCCTGTACAAATAAAATTGACACCATCCTTTAATTCTGTTTCATGGTGTAGGAAGGAGAAGGCTTTGCACAGATGCCACAGTACCACTTGTATAGCAAACAGAATGCCATGTCCAGAACTGGTGAGAGCCACATTCTTCCTCCCACTGGACGATTTCCTTGTGACTGCTCCAGTGAAGTGGCAGGGTCCAGACAGAACCCCGGAATGATCATGCCTCCTTGTGGTGGGAAGGCATGTGCAGGGTTCATAAAAGGTGCAGCAGGGGTATTTCTTGGGTTTTCTTGGCTTGCACCTAGGGGTAAAAAGAAAACATGCTAGCTTTTTTTTGGTGGGCAACTCACAAGTATGGTGATAAGGCAGGGTCATAGAAGCTGTGAAAAACAAATTCCCCTAGAGAAAACAATGTCTTCTCTATTGTACACTTTTTAAGTAGTACATTTTATGTATATTTCATCACAATAAAAAAAGTTTTCTCATGCTGGGTGTTGTAATCCCAGAGGCTTGGGAGGCTCAGGCAGGAGAGTTGCAAGTTTAAGGCCAGAGGCAGCCTGTGCAACTTAGTGAGACCTTGTCTCAAAAATAAGAAATGAGAAAGGGGCTGGAGGTGAGGTTCAGTGGTAGAGCATTTGCCTAGCCTGTGGGAGGCCCCGGGGTCAACCCTCAGTACTACACATACACATATTAAAAAAGTGTTCTTACCAGATGTAGTGGCACATGCCCGTAATCCCAGCACTTAGCAGGCCATATAGGAAGATCACCAATTTGAGGCCAGCAGATGCAACAAAAGAAACTGTATCAAAAAAAAAGTTTCATTATTTTCTTACCTGCTGAGTTTTTTTATTTTCTTCACCTAAAAGGTGAATTCTTGTAAGATTTTGTTCCTCAGGATGACCCTCAGGAAGACTGACAATGGCAAACTGTATGCTTATGAATTTTCTCCATTTTTTGAAAACTGAAAATATTAGGGGCAGCAATTTCACTATATCTGAGAGAAATGAAACATATATCCGCATCAGTGCTTGTGCAGGAGTGTTCATAATAGCCAAAGAGTAGAAGCAACCCAAATGTCCATAAACTGATAAACAGATAAGTAACATATGGTACGTCCATACAATAGAACATTATTTAACCCTAAAAAGAATGAAATTTTGATACATGCCACAACATGGATGTTGAAAATGGTATGCTAAGTGAATGATGGCATTTTCAAAAGGTCACTATTATACGTATGTATGGATGTATGTATGTGTCCATTTATTTATGGTACTGGAGGGCTAAACCTAGGGCCTTGAGCATACTTTACAAGTGCTCTACCATTGAGCTGCACCCTCCAGCTGCCTTTTAAAAAATTTTTTATCTTGAGACAGGGTCTTGATAAGTTACAGAGGCTGCCTCTGGCCTCAGACTTGTGATTTTTCTGCTTCTGCCTCTTGAGTTGCTGGGATTACAGATATGCACCACTGCTCTTGGCTACATGTGTCCATTTATATGAAATATACGAAATAGGTAAATTCATAGAAACAAAAATTAGAATGGTGGTTGCATGTGTGCAGGGAGGGAATTAGGGTTGGGGAGTAATGGCTAAGGGATATGGGGTTTCATTTGGGGGATAATGATAATGGATGATGGTGCCACGGACCTGAGTCTGTGAATATACTAGAGCCATACTGTGAGGATGAATCATGTGGTATGTGAGCTCAGTGTATTTCCAAGATCTTAATGTGCTGGGAATGACCAACTGGATTTTTAACCACACTGTCTTTTCCAGGGTGCCGACTACCACATTGCTGTCTTCTCCCTGTGAGTGGGACTGGCACCCTAGCTACAGCTGCAGGCAGAAGTACTCTGCGACGCATAGACCTGCGCCTGCGCAAAGCCTGCTTTCCCAGGTACTTGCTTATTTGTCTCTCGTCAACCTAGCTTTTGGGTATCTTCCACCAAAAATTTGGCGTAAATCATTTCACATAACAGACATAGTCAAGGTCACCATTTTTCATGTTGCTGATATGTGAATTTTCAAAGAAAATTTAGTGGTAACGTCCTATTTACTAAAGAACAGTAACATCTTACCTGCATTTACATCTGAATTGACAGGTCTAACTTTGCCAAAGTTGAGTGAATGTACTTTCCTAGCTAAAGTACATATGTATAACTTCTGTAGTTCAGGAAAAATGCCTGTCTAGGGGGATCAGCATTTGGTGATCATGGTGTCTGGGGTTGGCTGTCATTTTGTCAGGTCATGTTTTTGTTCATTGTCATTGAGGTAGTAAAATTATGTAATAGGGGTAATACCACTAGGCTGAAGTTATAAGAGATAGTAAGCACACTGCCTTCTAAGGATTAATTATGTACAAGCTTTTAGCAAAACAGCTAAGAGTGAGTATTATCTGTTTACTGATTCAATTTTTTAGGATGAATTACATATGACTTACAAGGCATTAAATTTGATTTTGACAGATGCTGGGATGTATTGGTTCTTAGACTTTAACCCCTGATTATAGGGCCGTCCATGGCTGGCTAGAATGGGGTTGGAATTTTTTTCATGTTTCTGGTTTATAATTTCTGTCTGTTTAAGCTGGCAGCTCCTGCCTAGTTGGATTGCAGCCATATGTGAGACCTAGAGTTTAGTGGCATGTGAATGGTTGGTGCACTTCACCAGCAGATAGCTGTTCAAGTCTCAGTGCTATTACATTCTTACTGTGCGACCTTGGGTCTCTGAGTCTCAGATCCTAACGGGCATGTCAACACGAAGCTAAATGAATAAAGAACAGCAAGTATGAGGTACATACCAAGGCCTTTTTTGGACTCTGGTTGTCTAAATGAGGATGGCTAGACTTTGTTGCTGTGACAAAATACCTGACGTAAACAACTTAAAGGGAGGCAAGATTTATTTTGGCTCATGGTTTCAGAGGTTTCAGTCCATGGTCACTTGGCTCTGTGTTTCTGGGCCTATAGTGAGGCAGATCATCATGGTGGTGAGAGCAAGTAGAAGAGGTTGTTTACCTCCTGGTGGCCAGGAAGCAGACAGAGAGAGATAGGAAGGTGCCAGGGGAAGATATAGCCCCCCAAATATGCCCCTAGTGACTTCTTCCTGAAGGTAGGCCCCCAGATCCTTAAGTTTGCAGACCCTCCCCAAATAGCATGACTAGCTAGAGACCCAGGCTTCAGCACATGAGCCTGTGGGAAACTTTCACATTCAAACTATAACAGTGACAATTGACTGGGGTAAGTTTTCACTTTCCATTGAATCAACAGGCCTGAGAGTGGGTTTTATTTGGTGAGATGTTCCCCATGGAGCCTTAAAGGTCTGAAACATGTGAAGACAGATGTTTATCCATACTCCAGAAGTGATCTTCCTGAAACTAGATTTCTAGGTGAGATCTGTTGATTTAGTCAGATGAATTGAAGGGACAATATGGAATACAGCAGAGAGCATGTCTCAGTTCATTTGGGCTTCTACAACAAAATACCTTAGACTGGGTAACTTAAAAACAAACGAATAAAAAAAGTGTTTTTTTTTTGTTGTTGTTGTTGTTTGTTTTTTTGTTTTTTGGATAATGGTCGGCAAGACCTCTACTACTGAGCCACATCCCCCCCCTGCAACTTTTCTTACAGTTCTGGAGGCTGAGAAATCCAAGATCAAGTCACTAGCAGATTCGGCATCCAGTGAGGGTCTGCTCCTCATACATGCCAACTCCTCACTGTGCTCTGGCATGGTGGAAGGAACTAGCTAGCTCTCTGGAGCCTCTTTTGTAAGGGTACTGCAGCCATAGCACCCTGGTGTCTAATCTCATCAGAAGCTAAGCAGGGTTGGGCCTAGTTAGTCCTTGGTTGGGAGACTGCCTGGGAATACCAGGTGCTATAGGCTTGGGAGGGATTTGGCAGTCCCCTCCTGAAACAATCAGCCATCAAAAACCCTATGAGTAGAAGAGAAACGACATTGTGCCCAGCATGGCACAGTGTCGATTACTATTTCATTCTGTTATATATAGGGTTGCCATGAGTTGGACCTGACTCAAGAGCACCTAACAACAACCGCAGCAATTCTATTCTGGAGGGCAGAAACCTCATGATCTAACCACCTTGTAAAGGCCCACCTCCTGTTACCATCACATTGGGAGATAGGTCCAGTTGTGTAAAATTTGAGGGGACATAGACATTCACAATGTGGCAGAGGGAGTGGAGCTGGCATTGTTGCAGGGAAGGAGCTTTCTGATCCCATCCAATCCCTCCTGAGGAATCCTTGCCTTGTCCTCATTCCTTGGGCTGATGTTCTACATGGGTGTTTTTCCAAGTCAGTGCCCGACCCAGAGTTCTTTCATATATAATTGTTAAGCTGCACTTTCTGGGATGAATTAGCTTTAGCCAAGTTTGGGTGGTGAGGATTTTTTCCAGGGCATCCCATATGCCCATAGTTTCAGATCCAGCAAACATTCATTAACAGCCTATGGTTTACCCTCTGGGCTTTCACCCATATTGTTTCTCTTTAAAATAACTCTGACAGGAAGGTATTACAGACATCCTTTGAAAGATCAACAAACAGAAATTCAAAGACTTTCAGTGTTTTCCTCAAGGTCGTACAGCCCTTGACTCCCAAGTCCAGTGAGATTTCTATACTAATAGCTGATTTTATTTTCCTATGGTGCCAGGAATGTGAATTTAAGGTCTTATTCATGTTAGGTAAGCACTCTACCATTGAGCTACAGCCCAGCCTTTATTTTTTATTTATTTATTTTTTTTCAGTACTGGGGTTTGAACCCAGGGTCTTGCGCTTGCATGCTTTGCAAGTGCTGTACCACTGAGCTGCAACCCCAGCCCATTTTTTACTTTTTGAGACAGGATCTCACTATATTATGCAGACTGCCTCTGATCTTGAACTTGAGATCCTCCTGCCTCCGCCTCCCTAGCCACTGGGATTATAGCCGTGTGCCACTGCGCCCCGCTAGCCTTTGTTTTTTTGTTTTTTGTTTTTTTTTTTTTTTTTGAGGCAAGGTTTCACTATGTAGCCCAGCTGACCCTGTACTTGGTATCCTCCTGCTTCTACCTCCTGAGTGCTGGGATTACATCTGTGTGCTGCCACATCTGGATAACAGCTGATTTTTATACTAACTCTACAAAGATGTAATTAAGTCTTTATTTACTCCTAAATTCAGGCTTGTAAACAGTTTTCTCTTAAAAGCCAGTTCTGATCAATTGATAGCGGTTGCTTGGAGTTAGGGATTCCTAGATGGGGCTGGGATTTAGCTCAGTTGGTAGAGCGCTGCTCTGCAGTCTCTGAGGTCCCGAGTTTGATTCCCAGCACCACAAAAGTGGGATAAGGATGTGGCAATCCACTCCCAAGGCAATCCCAAAACAATCTGCCATTGAAAACCCTACAAGGGTCGCTATGAGTTGGACACAACTCGAACAGCACCTAACAACAACAACAGATGCTGTCTGAGTTTGTTGAGTAAGCATGCTGTAACCCATTAGCACCTGCAGCTGTAGCACTGTGGTGTCTGATCCCGTCGGATCTCAGAAGCTAAGCAGAGTGGTGCTTGGTTAGTACTTGGATGAGAGACTGCCTGGGAACATGTAGGCTTGGGAGAAGGACCTGGCAACTCATTCCCAAAAAACAATCAGCCACTGAAAACCCTATGAATAGCAGAGAAGCACTAACAATACTGTTTCACCTGCTGTGCGTATGTTTGCTATGACCCTACTCTATAGCACCTAAAAACACCTAAAGACACCGACTCTATGGCACCTGAAAACAATAACCATTAGCAATGGTAGTATGGATGGAGGGGGGTATCTGTAGAGCCTGCTCTTGACCTGAGGTTTCGGGTCATTAGCCTGAATCTGTTCTATCCTCCTTTATCATCTTGCTGTGTCCTCTGATGAGTGCTGTTTGCCCGGGGATTGTTTCTTCCTACTTTAAGGGCCTTTGAATATCACCATTCTGACTTGACAACATCAGCTAAGAGTCCAGGCTAGAAGGTAAAAGCTTGAAACTTTCATTTCTGTGCCTCTGAGAGCCCCTCGAGCCCATCCTTCTTGAGGAGCTCCTTGTTGTTGTTGTTAGGTGCCCTTGAGTCAGTGTCAGACTCATAGTCCATACAACAGGTGAAACAGTATTGTCAGTGCTTCTCTGCTATTCATAGGATTTTCAATGGCTGATTGATTTTTAGAAGTGGGTTGCCAGGTCCTTCTTCCAAGCCTACAGCACCTGGTGTTCCCAGGTGGTCTCCCATGCAAGTACTAACCAAGCCCAACCCTGCTTAGCTTCTGAGATCTGACAGGATCAGACACCACAGTGTTATAAATACAGAGAGGGGCCCTTACTTTACAGGAATTCTCAAGAGGTCCCACTAGCAGTCATACTTCACACTGAATTCAACAGACCCAGGGCAATGGTTCTTAAACTTCAGCCACCTCAGAATCACCTGGAGGACTTATTAAAACAGAGCCTTGGACCCCACCCACAGTTTCACTTCTGGCAATTTGGATCCAGCCCAGAAAAGTTGTATTTCTAGTAAGTTCCCAGGCAGGTCTACTTCTCATTTCCCAACTGTACATTAAGAAGCCCTTGCCTGGGGAGTACCTTTAGCAGCCCTTTAGGGCATGGGCTTGTTCGTAGATGATGTGTGTTAAGTGTGCTTGTGGCCGGTTTCCTCACCTGTGGCTCAGGCATTCTTTCCCCACGTGTAAGGAGTATCTTGTATAGCATGGCTGAGGAACATTTTGAGGAAACTATGGGCTCTTCAGTCTAATCTAGGATCAGTAGTTGCACTTAGTGCACTGGGGTTTAGCTCAGTTGGTAGAGTGCCATGCTGTACTCTGAAGACCTGGGTTAGATTCCCAGCACCACAAAAATGGGAGAAGGACGCAGCAATCCACTCCGGAGGCAGTCCTGAAACAATCAGCCCTGTGAGGGTCACTATGAGTCGAATATGACTTGATAGCACCTAACAACAAGAAGTTGTACATAGGGTCACTGTAAGTTGGATGCAACTCAACAGCATCTAACAACAAATTACACAGCTATGAGAAAAGGACAGCCTTGGTCCCCTTCAGGGGCTGTGGCAGATGGCATGAAGCAAGGACTAAGTCAGGGGAGGGCTCCTGAGGGAGGTATGTACCTGAGGATGAGCAATTGTTGGCTAGGTGTACAAAACAGGAAAAGAAATGCAGTGGGCACAGACTGGACATCAGAGGGCCTGGAGATGCTGCACCAGCCTAGAAGAGGAAGTCTGTGTTTGTCCTCGCCATGGCATTGTAATTCTGATATGAAATGAAGTGCCAACCTATAATAATAATGACAGATTTGGGGTGCACATCATGTGGTTGGTGCTGTGCCAAACACTTTATGTGGCTTTGTCTCATTTAATTCTCCTACCCATCTTCTGAGGCTTGGGTCCAGCTATAATCCCCATTGATATTAGTTTGTTAGATCTGTAGGAACAAAGCACTGGGTGCTTTGAATTTAATGTCTCTCGGTTCTGGAGGCTGGAAGTCTAAAATCAAGGTGTCAGGAGAATTGGCTTACTCTGATGGTCGTGAGAAAGAGATCAGTTTCTGGGTTTTCTCCTTGGCTACACCTACAGGTGACTTTATGTCTACATTTCCCTTTCTTGTTTAACTCAGGATGAGAGTTATTTTAGATCCCACTTCAAAGACCTCACTTTAACTTGATTACTTCTGTAAAGACCCTGTCTCCAACTCAGGTCTTATTCTAAGGTGCAGACTTCAGCATCTGAGTTTTGAGGGGACACAGTTCAACCCGTCACACCCTTTCACAAATGAGGAAATGGAAGCTTAGAGAATGTGGGTGAGCTGCCCACATCGCACAGCTACCCGGCTGAACCACACCATCATGCCATTTCTGTAGGTCAGAAACAGGTGGGCAGTGACAGCATTGTAAGAGTCAACCTAAGGAGTAGCAGAACCCTGTTGGTTGAACCCCACATCTGTCTGACTCCGGGACTGTGGTCTTTCACCTTGTGCTGTATTGACTTCTAGTGTTTTCTTGGTTCTGCTGTATTTCCTTTTGGTACACTGAGCAAAGCCATGTTGTAGAAATCCAAGCTGCTAGTCTGACAGCTTTGGGTTCTTGTGCTTCTAGATAAGATACTTTATTTTTTTGCAGTGCTGAGAATTGAACCCAGGACTTTTTCCATGTTAGCTAAATGGTCTACCATTGAGCTATACTCCAAGCCCATAAGCTACTCATATATTTCAGAGTCCTGTCTTATCTGTTATAAGGGGAGTGTTGGGAAATTATTAAAGTGCTAGGAAATGAAACATTTAAAATTCATGAAAGAAGTGGAGCATGGTGGTGCATACCTTTAATCCCAGAACTGGGGAGGCTGAGATAGGAGGGTTGCTAGTTTGAGGCCAGCATGGACTACAATAGTGAGATCCAAGCCAATTTGGGCTATATGGTGAGATCCCGTTTCAAGAAAAAAAAAAAGAAAAGAAAAAGAAAAAGAAAAAAGGAACAAAAGGAAAATAGAACAACATTCATGAAGGAAAGGGGCTGTGTTGGAGGTTGGAGGTATAGCTTAGTGACAGAGCACTTGCTACGCATGTACCAGGCCCTGGGTTCAATCCCTAGCATAGCAAAAGAAAATTAAAGGGGGGAGGGGCTGTGTTTTTCCAGCTGCTGCTGCTGCTCTTTTTTTTTTTTTTTGCGGTACTGGGGGCTGAACCCAGGGCCTCGCCACCTGCATGCTCTGCAAGCGCTGGACCACTGAGCTGCACCCCCAGCCCATTTTTTTACTTTTTTTGAGATAGTGTCTCGCTAAGTTACACAGATTGCCTCTGGTCTTGAACTTGCGATCCTCCTGCCTCCGCCTCCCAAGCCACTGGGATTATAGGCGTGCGCCACCACACCCGGCCTGCTGCTGCTCTTTTTGGCACTTTAAAATGCACAGAATGCCTATAAATATACAGGGTATCTAGCTGAGTATAGATGTCCTTCCCAAATCAACCTGTTTGTAAACATGTTAGCCTAACAATGTGTAAACTCTTAAATTTGTATTTACTTGTACACTTATGTGGAATTGTTTCAGCATTCAGGGATTCAAGCAAATTAACAATTGTCTTGCCATAGAGATTTTGGTTTGCCAATACCTACACAATAATTGTATGGGGGAAGGATATAGTCCACTCTTGAAAAGCAATTCTGCAATAATCAGCCATTGAAAACAAGAGGGCTCAGCCGTGGGCAGGTGTGAAGCCAGCATGTGCATGCTTCATGGGATGCGGGGCACCCAGCCCGGCCAGGACCTATAGCTCACTAAGGATCTGAGTTACACCTGTAGTTTGGGGACAACAGTCTAGGTGGGGCCAGGATAAGACAGAATGGGAACCAAGGTAAAGACAGAGCTGTCAATCTGGAGGTAACACGAGCTGGGCTTTATTACAATATTATTGTTTATGGAATACTTATTAGCAATGTAAATTGCAAATTATGAAATATATAATTATATATAAATACAAACAATTATAAATTAAACTCTTAATGCTTGGGGTTTAGTTCAGTTTGCAGATCGCTGCTCCACACTCTCTGAGGGCCCAGGTTTGAATCCCAGCACCACAAAAACAAGAGAAGAATGTGGCAGTCCATTCCTGAAGCAATCCTGAAAAACAGTCAGCCACTGAAAACCCCGAGGGTTGCTATGAGTAGGACCTGACTGGAAGGCACCTAACAACATCAAAGAAATTATTTTATTAAATAACTATTATGAGATTTAAGATTTACTTTATTGTTCCACCCTCTTCTATTTATAAGTAAAATTCATTTCTTCCATTCTCTTAATCTGTATTTAACACAAAAATGCCCTTGTATTCAGTTTAATGTATCCTATAGATTACTTATTATCCATACTTAACATATCTTATGAATTCTGTCTGAGCCTTAAAAGTTACCTGTTTCCTCATTATCTTTACTGAAGTAAATCTTAGGAATTACATCCATCTAACATTTTTCTAATTCTCTATACCGGCTTTTAAAATAACTTTTTTTCCCCTTTTTAAAATTTGTGGTTTTGGGGGGTTGAACCCAGGGCCTCATGCATCCTTTGCAAGCACTCTACCACTGAGCTACATCCCCAGCCCATTTTTTTATTATTTATTTTGAGACAAGGTCTCACTAATTTATGCAGGCTGCCTCTGGCCTCAAACTTGTGACTTTTTTCCCTCCTCCTCGTGAGTCACTGAGATTACAGATATGGGACACTGTGCCTGGGTTAAAGTAACTTTAAATAATAAAGTATGTATTCAGTCAATTAGGATATAGTCTTACAAATGGAATATTAGACAACTAGGTAAATGATAGTATAGATCTGCATTCCATGAAAAATAGTAAGTAATACTTCTTCTGTTCTTTTATTTTGTTTTGGTTTTGGTGTTGGGGTTTATAAACCCAGGGCCCTGGACATGCTAAGCAGGGGTTCCACCACTAAGCTACAGCCCCAGCCCTAAAGTAATATGCTTTTATAGAAATAACATGTTGAGAAAGAGCATGTATGGTGTGAGCGAGGTATATGCCCCAGGTGTGTAGGGTTGAATACTTATCTGCATGCTTATCTATCCAGAGATACTGGAAGGAGTCCAATTACTGACAGTAGTTTTGGCTCTATATGGTAACATTTTAGTTGCATTTTACCTTTTTATGATCTATTACAGCAGTCCCAAACTTTTTGGCACCAGGGACTGGTTTTGTGGAAGCCAGTTTTTCCACAGACTGGGGTTGGGCTGGGGGTGGTGGTCTCCATTCAAGCACATCACATTTATTGTGTGAATACAGATGAAGCCTTGCTAGTTTGTGCCACTCACACTGGTACCAGTCCTTACCCTGGGTTTGGGGACCCCTGGTGTATTATGTTGTATGAGTAAATAAAGTTACATTAACATAGAAATAATAATTGCAATCCAAATATATGTGTATGCAAACATATATAAATAAACAGGAAGGATTGTAAGCTCCAGCCCTTTCATTTGTAAACCAAACACAATATTTTGCAAATAACCTTTTTTAAAATTTTTTTTAATTTGCATGGTGCTGCGTGGTTGAACCCGAAGCCCCATGTATGCTTTGCAAGAGCCCCTCCGGCCCATTTTTTTACTTTTTTATTTGGGCGCATAGGGTCTTACTAAGTTTCATAGGCTGCCTCTGACTTGGAACTTAAAATCCTCCTGCCTCAGCCTCCCAAGTCGCTAGGATGACAGGTGTGTGCCAGGGCACTCAGTCTGACAGTGTCCCTTTAGCAGAGTTTCCCAAACCTCAGTGATGATGCGAATCACTTGAAGGTACATGCCTAAAAATATCAGTTGCCTGGGCTGCTTCTCAGACTCATTAAATGGGAGTCTCTGGGAAGGAGCTTGAGAGGCTGTATTGTCCTTTTGCTTTGGGGAGGTGCTGTTTTTAACAAATGCCTCAGGCAATTACTGTCATCAGAGAAATTTAGGACTCTATCCTATAAACAGCAGTCCCCAGCCATTTTCCACACTGGGGTCTGGTTTTGTGGAAGACAATTTTTTCCAAATGGTTTGGGTTGAGATGGAGATGGTGATCTCACAGAAGGCAGAGCTCAGGCAGTAATGACAATGTGGCTTGGGAAGCGAGGCCCCTCTATAAAACATAAGGTAAATAAATGTTGAAGGCATATCTTCTATTATTTTTCCTTCCTTCCTTCCTTCCTTCCTCTCTCTCTCTCTCTTTCTTTTTCTTCCTTCCCTCCCTCTCTCCTTCCTTCCTTCCCTTCCCTTCCTTCCTTCCTTTCTTTCTTTCTTTCCTTCTTTCTCCTTCCTTCCTTCCTTCTTTACTGTTTCTTTCTTTCTTTCCTTCTTTCTCCTTCCTTCCTTCTTTACTCTTTCTTTCTTTCTTTCTTTCTTCTTCTCTCTCTCTCTTTTTTCTTTCTTTCTTTTCCCCTCCCAGTACTGTGGCTTGAACCCAGGGCCTCACACATATTTGCCAGCGCTGTACCACTGAGCTGCACCCCCAAGCCATTTTTAACTTTTTATTTTGAGACCGAGTCTCGCTAAGTTACCCAGGCTGCCTATGACCTCAAACTTGTGATCCTCCTGCTTCTGCCTGGTTGCTGGGATTACAGGCATGTGTCACCATGCCTGGCCACATTTTCTATTTCAGTTCCTCCTGTCCTAAAAGCACCTTTCCCAGTCCCAGCTTTTAAGAGGCCCATGATTATTTGTGCAGCTGCCATGCAGTTATTTGTTTTCAGATCTTTTCTTTCTTTCCTTTTTTTTTTTCATTTTTAAATTTATTTATTGTAGTACTTGAGGGTTGAACCCAGGGCTTGCACATTCTTTGCAAGTGCTCTACCACTGAGCTCCATCCCTAGCCCCATTTTTAATTTTTTATCTTTTTTTTTTTTCCAGTACTGGGGTTTGAACCCAGGGCCTCACGCTTTCATACTCTCCAAGTGCTGGACCACTGAGCTGCACCCCCAGCCCATTTTTTACTTTTTGAGACAGGGTCTCACTAAGTTACTGTGGTCTCGAACTTGCGATCCTCCGCCTCTGCCTCCCAAGCCGCTGGAATTACAGGTGTGCACCACCGTGCCCGGCTTAATTTTTTATTTTGAGACAGGGTCTTGCTAAATTATGCAGGGTTGCCTCCGCCTCCTGAGTCGCTGTGATTACCTGGGTGAGTTCCTGTACCCAGCATTTGGAGCTCTTTTCTAAGGCTACTTTCTATTCATAAAATTTCTCGAGAATCTGTGGGACTCTTTGACAACTGTAATCTATGTGGATCAAGGATACTGAATATGCTGTGGATTAGGGCTCGTGGTTTCTTGTGATGACTTTTTAAAAAGCATTTCAAGTGTTGCCTGTCCCCTCTGCTTTCCCTGGAAGACCCGCATGTCTGACGAAGACAGTGTCCCCTGGCTCCTCTCACTTTAGATTCACTCCCTTGCCTGGGAAAGGAAGGTCTTTGTACCTAGTGAAATATTTTATTTACTTAAAGTGTTTTTCTGTTTTTTTTTTTTTTTTTTTTTTTGGTACTGGGGGTTGAACCCAGGGCCTCGCACTTGCATGCTCTGCAAGTGCTGGGCCACTGAGCTGCACCCCCAGCCCATTTTTTTACTTTTTGAGACAGGGTCTCGCTAAGTTATGCAGACTGCCTCTGGTCTCGAATTTGCGATCCTCCTGCCTCTGCTTGAGCCGCTGGGATTACAGGCGTGTGCCACCACACCCGGCTTAAAGTGTTTTTCTTAAGGTAGTTTTTTGGGAAAGGGAGCTCTGAAATTCACTTGGACATCATAATCACATTTAAACCAAGGATTCTAATTAACTAGCTTATTGGCTGTAGTCTAATTGCATTTATGCACCTTTTAAAATATTGCATAGGAAGACTTTCACTCACTTGATTCCCCAACATTGTTGGACAAAAACCCCTCATCTGTCCTCACTGTATGCATTGTCTTACTGGAACAGAGGCAATGAATGCAGTGGCTCTTGGGGTCACTGAGCCATGAAGAGAACGGGCTTTGAATCCAATAGACCTGGGTTTCGATTCTATATACACCATCAACCCTACCTCAGGATGCCCTGGGCCAAGATGATTCCTCTCTCTGAAGCCTCTTTTTATCTGTACAGCAGAGGCAATAATACCCAACATTTGGAGTTGCTGTCAGGATTTATATTCTTTTTTGTGTGTGTTTATGATTCTTAGGGTATTGAGCCCAGGGCCTGGCTAGGCAAATGCTCTACCACTGAGCTACACCACTAGACCATTAAAAATTTTTTTTTATCTGGAGACAGGGTCTTGCTAAGTTACGGAGGCTGCCTCTGGCCTCAAACCTGCGGTCCTCCTGCCTCCACCTCCCAGGTCTCTGGGATTACAGGCATGTGCCACCGTGCCCGACTAGGATTTACATTCAGTGAGTTAATGTAGTGCATGAAAGGTTCTGGGCACATGTCATAGATTTAATCAATGATTGTTGATCAAGGTTTCTGTTTTTTTGTTTATGTTGTTTGTTTGTTTTGCAGTGCTTGGGGGTAGAACCCAGGGCCTTGCACATATTTGCCACATGCTCTACCATTCAGCTGCATCCTCCACCCATTTTTTACTTTTTATTTTGACTCAGGGTCTCCCTAAATTACTCAGGCTGCCTCTGGCCGTGAAATTGGGATTCTCCTGCCTCCGCCTTCTGAGTCACTGGGATTACAGGCATGTGCCACCACGCCCGGCTGTGTTTTGGTTTTTTAATGGAGGTTAACAGGTGGCCTCTGTCCCTGAAAAGAGATGGTGGCTTTCATGTACCTGGCAGTGTAAACAGTAGTAAGCTAATAACCACTGTGGAAGCATGGAGCAGCACAGGGCCTCTGAAGACCCAGGCATCCTGCCAGGGAGGAGGAGTTTCTCTACCTTGTGGAGCACTCTCCAGGCAGGGCCTGTCTAGTCCAGACCACGCTCCACAGGATGATTCTTGGCTTCCCATGACAGGAGTAGGATTCTGCTCTGGCTTAGTTCCACGTTGATAAGTTTGAGTACTGCCTTGGCTTCTGCCTACCAGGCTGACCACCCCCAAGCCAGCCACAGAAGTCACCTAAAAGCCCATGCATGGTCAGCCTCGACTACAGCCACCTCCTTCCAACCCACAGCTCATCCTAAACACCAGTCTAGGGCCTCCTCAAACTCTTAACCTGTCCAGATAAAAGCTGACTCTGAATTGCACAGAGTCCAGGTCAAAGCTAACTCTGAATTGGCTCTAATTTGTCACCTGTCAGCCTGCTAAGCCCATCATGCCTGGAAACATGGCTGGGTTAATACCAGGAGGAGGATGCTAGGGTTTGGGATTTGTGCTATCAAAAGTTTGAGGAGAAAGTTGAGTAGAATAGAGCCATCCACTGAGAACTTACTGTCCCTGTAAGTTTGACTGCTTTCCTACTTACAGTAACATCTTCTCATTGCAATGACAACATCCATGGCAATGTATCAGCAGTAATAACAGTAACAAAGTTAAACTGAGAGAGACAGGTAATAGGTTCCTTTCCTTTCTGTAGCCACTCCCGTCCTACAATAATTTCCTTTGGACTTTTCTTATTCTAACCAGACCACCCACAGGCCCCTCATCATTTCACACCCCTGTATTATGCTCTCAAAAAGGCTTGTTTTGTGGTGAACAAAACTGCCTCCTTCCTTATCTAACACTTACCTTTCTCCTAGTAGCCACTCAAGGGGCTGCTTCCTACTTTAGGGAGAAAGTGAAATCTAAGCAGGAGTGGGCTCCAGCTCCTAGACAGAAAAGCTCCAATAAAGGTTCTGGGGCAGGACTGAGTTTGGCAGGGTCTTCTGAGGCACCACAACAAAGAAAGGCTAGTGTGGCTCCAGGCAGTGAACTTGGCAGACTGCCTAGGCGGTGAGGATGGAGAAGGGAGAGGCCTCTGCTCCTGCAGGCCTTGAAGGCCAGCTTAGCATTGGCTACTATAGCAAAAGACCAGATTTATGGGAGACTTAAAAACCACAGCCTTTTCTTTCTAACACTTCTGGAGGCTCAGAAGTCCAAGATCAAGGTCCAGGCAAATTTGGTTCTTGGCCAGGGCACTCTTGCTGGCTCGTAGGTGCTTATCTTCTTGATGTATGCTCACGTGGCCTTTCCTAGAGGTATATTCCCAAAGACAGAAAGAGAGAGATCCAGTAATCTCATCACGAGGGTCTTACTCTTACAATGCAATCTAAACTTAATTACTTTCAAAAGGCCCTACCTCTCAAAGCCAATGCATTGGGGGTTAAGTCTTCAACATATAAATTTGGGCTGGAGAGGGGCATGCAGTCCATAACAGAGACCATGGCTGGAAATTTGGATAGGTGACCTTTTGAGCCACTGCTGACCTTTTAATGGTTTAAGCACAAAAAGTAATAACATCTGATTTGTCTTGTGAGAAGATCACCTTGGCTGTTGGTGAGAATTGGGTGGGAAGAGAGGAGATGGTGACCCTGAATCTATGAAGAAAGCAAAGAGGCAGGTTTTGGAGAAGAGAAACTTTTCACAGTTAAAACATGTAATTAAAAATAAAAGACTAATCCTGATGTTTTTCATATTTGTTTTTCTTTAGAAGTGCCTTTGGAAACTCACCACTGACAAACCTTTTGGGGAAATTCATTTTTCCCTTCTCTTCAGGTGATCTTTTTGGGGACTAATATGTCATTTTGAAGAAATAGTTACCTCCCATTCTTGAATTTCTTCTGTTTCATTCAAGGTCTCATTCTCTCCTATGGTAATTCAAATACTATACAGTAGGATCTTATTTTTTGTTAAAAATTATTCTGTTCAGCTGGGAGCGATGGCACATGCTTGTAATCCCAGTGACTTGGGAGGCAGAGGCAGGAGGATCACAAGTTTGAGGCCAGAGGCAGTTTGCATAATTTAGTGAGACCCTGTCTCAAAAAGTAAAAAAAGGGGCTCGGGGTGCAGCTCAGTGGTATAGCACTTGCAGAGCATATAGGCGCAAGGCCCTGGGTTCAACCCCCAGTACCACAAAAAATAAATAAATAAATAAATAAAAATTACTCTGCTCTTTGAGTAGTCATTCATGTAGCCTTCTGTCTGTGTATGTGTATATGTCTGGAGTATTCACCTGATGTCAAAGATGGTTATTAGTATTTGAGATGATTTTTAATGTTTTTGTGCCTTTTCTGGTCTGCT
Organism: Pedetes capensis; assembly: GCA_007922755.1. NCBI lineage: Eukaryota > Metazoa > Chordata > Mammalia > Rodentia > Pedetidae > Pedetes > Pedetes capensis. The sequence goes on along the minus strand of VMDO01005897.1, from coordinate 43,113 downwards.
CAAATGCTTTATAATAAATATTTAACCTTGTTTTGTTTTGTTTTGTATTTGTAAAACTCAGTAGTCTAAAAATTTAACAAAAATGAAATTATTTAGTAACTATTGTACAATGTAAATAGTGTTAGGTTACCTACTTTACAGAGAAGAATGTCTGTGAAAATTGGCACTGTCCTTTGAGACCCTGAAATATCTGGACATATTTGAAATGTGACAAACTACAGCAATTTTCTGCTCTTTCCACATAATGTTAAGATATCGGAACAATCCTAAAGGCAGGCAGTTGCAAATCACTTTTCAGCCAACTGGAGATGTGATGCTTCTAAAGATAAAGAGCAAGAATCTTTACTTGCCCAAAAGATGGAAGTGGGCCTGAGAGTTTTCCTAATGGTTTATAGTGCATTCATGTTTAGCTTTTTTTTTCCCCCTAGGTGCTCCATCTTTGCTACTCCTTGTCTGAGATATGTTGTGAATGTTTTCATTTGTTTGTCTTTGACTTAAGATGCTGTGTTTTTGTTTTGTTTTGTTTTACCTGATAAGAGTTTTGATTCTTTAGGTGTGGGTCAAATTTATTAATCTTATGACCTCTGAGGGCTGGGATTTTTAGCTCAGTTGGTAGAGCACTGCGCTGCAGTCTCTGAGGTCCCGAGTTCAATTCCCAGCACCGCAAAAATGGGAGAAGGACATGGCAACCCACTCCCAAGGCAATCCTGAAACAATCAGCCATTGAAAACCCTATGAGGGTCGCTATGAGTCGGTATCTGACTCATAGCGACCCTCATAGGGTTTTCAATGGCTGACAGGAGAAGAATGTCTGTGAAAATTTCTATTCTCAGATTGTAGAAGATACCTCCCACATTTTCCTCTGATACTTTTATGATTTTGTTTTTAACATTTACAACTTTGATTTATTGGAACTATTTCCTGATGTATAAAATGAGGTTTGTTGTTGTTGTTAGGTGCCATTGAGTTGGTGTTCCACTCATAGCGACCCTACGTACAACAGATGAAACACTATTGTTAGTGCTTCTCTGCTATTCATAGGGTTTTCAATGGCAGATTGATTTTTGGGAGTGGGTTGCCAGTCCCGTTTGTCTCCCAAGCCTACAGCACCTGGTGTTCCCAGGTGGTCTCCCATTCAAGTACTAACCAGGCCCCACCCTCCTTAGCTTCTGAGATCTGAAGGGATCAGATGCCACAGTGGTACAGCTGCTGGGATTCATGTTTAGTTTATGTGCTTCTAAGTGCATTTTGTAACCTGAAAATAAATTGCTCTCTTACCAGTTTTTACAAGCCTATGACTGATATCATTAAACGTTGATACACTGTGTCCTATTTCTAGAGCCGTCTTAGATTCTAATGAGGAGCATCTCAATTCAGAAGGATAATATTGGGGGCTGGGAGTAGAGCACAGTGATCTACTGCATGTTTAACATGCCTGTGGTTGAAAAGCCCTGTTTCAGTTATTACCAGAGGTGCAGCAGGGATGCAGCTCAGCATTGCTGCCTAGGCCTGGCGAGTTCCTCTAGTTGGGACCTCTACTCAGGTTCAGCTAGGTCTTTGGCTCTGTCGCAGAAAAGGTTTTCAGGACGAGTCAGAGAGGATGACACAGAATTAGAGTTTAGTTAGAGTTTATTAAGTATACGCTTTAGAGCAAGTGGGGGCACTCAGAGAGAAAGAGATACCCATGTAAGACAGGGATATGGGCTTTTCAAGAGAGAAAATAAACTCTTAAATGTCTTAACAATGCACATATATACGCTTGGTGACTTTACAAGTTGGGTTTACGGAAGTGTCACTAAGGTGGGTTTACAGAAAAGTGTCATAAGGGAGTTGTCTTGGTATAAGGATGGCCCCTAATCCCATTTGTGAGATTGAGTTAAACTCAGAGGTTTCATATATTTTGACCCTAAGCATAGAGTATTGCTATTTTAACATCATCATCATCATCGTCATCATCATCATCATTATTATTATTATTATTATCATTATTTTGTGGTACTGAGGGTTGAACCCAGGGCCTTGCACTTGCAACTTGCATGCTCTGCAAATGCTGGGCCACTGAGCTGCACCCCCAGCCCATTTTTTTACTTTTTGAGACAGGGTCTCACTAAATTACGCAGACTGCTTCTGGTCTTGAACTTGTGATCCTTATGCCTCTGCCTCCTGAGTTGCTGGGATTACAAGAGGGTGCCACTGCACCCGGCTAGCTATTTTAGCATTTTTATTATTTAAAATGTCTCTATGTAGGCAGTCCTCACATCAGTTTTCTTGGTAGTTGTGTCACAGTTCTTGAGTCCCAGCTGCTGAGATTCAAACCAAATCCTAGAGTGAAAAGCTCTTTCCCATTCCATGGTCCCCACATTTTCCTGTCTTTCTGTCCAGCTTCATAATGACAAGCACTGCAAAAAAAATATTAAACTAAAATTTAATTTTAACTTAATTATTGTTTGTTAATGATCATATTATTTTATGTTTATCATTATTTATTATTAATTATTATTCTCCTGAAAAATGGCAGGTCTCTAAGGCAGGATTTTAGCTTCCAGTTTAATACTGGTGTCATCCCTGGACTTCAGGAATTCTCTTGACTTATCACTTGTTTACATACCTTTCTCTTCATCACACTGTGAGCAGCTCCTTGATATAGGCTATCTTTATCTCCCTATAGCTACCTCAGGGGACAGGGTAGGCATTTAAGAAATGTATGTTGAAGGGGCATCTTTATGATTCCAGGCAGCCATTCAGTATTCAAGGCAATGCAATTGCTCAGTTAAGTTGTAAACATTTCTTCTTCTTTCCTTTTTCTTTCCTTTTTTCTTTCTTTTTTTTTGAAGGGTGGATACTAGGAAACCGAAACTAGAGCCTCACACATACTTTGCAAATACTTTACCACTGTGCTGCTTCCCTAGCCCCCTTTTTTATTTTTTATCTTGAGACAGGGTCTTGCTAAATTACATAGGCCGCTTCTGTCCTCCAATTTGTGACCCTTCTGCATCTGCCTCCTGAGTCACTGGGATTACAGGCATGTGCCACCATCGCCAGTCCTAAAGTGTAAACTTTCATTGTTAGCTTCTGTTGCTCTCAACTGACAAAACTATATAACCAGATTGCAAACATATAAACCTGCTTGTGAGCGTGTGTGTGTACATATATATGTATAGACCCCAAATATTTTAATATTCTTCTCTTTATTTATTTATTTATTTATTTTTGGAGATAGGCTGATATGGCCTTAAATTTGAGATCCCCCGTCTCATCCTCCCCGGTGCTAAGATCATAGGTATGCACCACCAAGCCAAGTGATCAAATCTTAACATTCTTTTTTTTGTCCTGTGGTACTGGAGGTTGAACCCAGGGCCTGTGCTTTCATGTTTTTCAAGTGCTGGACCACTGAGCAGCACCCCTAGCCCATTTTCTCAGTTTTTGAGACAGGGTCTCGCTAAGCTACGCAGACTGCCTCTGGTCTCGAGCTTGCGATCCTCCTACCTCCACCTCCTGAAATGTTAACATTCTTGATAAAATCTGACTAGAAAGCATTTAGTATATCACATTTACTTGAGGTATTCCTACTATCGTGTTTCAGAAACCTTTTACATTGTAATATACACTGAAAAGTCATCAAAAAATTGCCCACTGCAGAAACAATAACTGCCACTTAAAAACAGAAGTGTACACATAATCCTATTGTCAAATAATTTTTTCCCATATACTTTCCAATTCTTTTATATATTTTTTATAATCTCATTATTGTTACCATACATTATATAAACCTTATGTTCTTGGCTGGGTGTGGTGATTATGCCTATAGTCCCAGCACTTGGGAGGCCGAGGCAGAAGGATTGCAAGTCCCTGGACTGCCAGGGCCACACAGTGTTTAAGCCTAGCCTGGGCAACTTAGTGAGGCTCTGTCTCAAGATTAAAAAAAAAAAATAAGAAAAGGTGCCAAGTGCTGTGGCTTATGTCTGTAATCCCACCAACTCAGGAGCTAAGGCAGGAGGAGCATGAGTTTGAAGCCAGAAGCAGTCTGTGCAATTTAGCAAGACTATCTCAAAATGAAAAAAATAATCAAAGAGGCTATGGGTATGGCTCAGTGGTGGAGCACTTTCCTAGTGTGTGCGAAGCCCTGATTTCAACTCCCAGTACTGCAAAAAACAACAAACAACAGAACCCCCACCCCCACCCCCACCACTGGAAACTTCTGTTCTTTTTCATGATAATTATATTATCATCATTCACCTTGTGAAATAGATTTTCTCATTATATTTTAGTTTGTTTCTATTTTGTTTTGTTTTGTTTTTCTTCAAACAGGGTTTCCCTATGTAGCCCAGGCTGGCCTAGAACTAATGATCTTCCTGCCTCAGCCTCCTCAGTAGCTGGGATAACAAGCGTGCACCACTGTACTTGGCCTTGTTGTTGTTGTTAGGTGCCACCAAGTTGGGTCCAACTCATATCAACCCTATGTATGACAGAATGAAACACTCCCAGATTCTGTGCCAGGCACATGATCTATTTTATATTTAAGCCCATTGTTGCAGACACTGTGTCAATCCATTTAGTTGAGGGCCTTCCTTTTTTTCATTGACCCACCACTCTCCCAAACATGTTGTCCTTTCCCCGGGGATTGGTCCCTCCTGATAAATAGTCCAAAATACATAAGACACAGTCTAGCCATCCTTGCTTCTGGTTGTACTTCTTCCAGGACAAATCTGTTGGTTCTTTTGGTAGTCCATGGTATATTCAATATTTGTCTCTGGCACCACAATTCAAAAGCATCAATTTTTCTCCTGTCTCCCTTATTCAACATTGAGCTTTCACAAGCATGTGGTGTGACTGAAAATACCATGGCATGAGTCAGGAGCACCTTCGTCTTCAGTGTGGCATCTTCACTTTTCAACACTTTAAAGAGGTCTTTTGCAACAGCTTTTCCTAATGCAATGTGGCTTTTGATTTCTTTTTTATTAAGTTTATTTATTATATTTATTTATTTAGCATTACTTGGAGGTTGAACCCAGAGCCTTGCACATACTTTGTAAGTGTTCTTCCATTGAACTGCACCTCCAGTGCTTTTTAAAGTTTTTTATCTTGTTACAGAGTTTTGCTAAGTCATGCAGGCTGCCTTTGGCCTTGAATCTATGATCCTCCTGTCTCTGCCTCTGTCTCCTGAGTTCCTGGGATTACAGGCATGAGCCACTGCACTCAGTGCCAAAGTTAACGTACTGAGCATTGTCTCTATGCTGGGCAAGATTTTAGGAGCTTGACTTTTTTTTATTTAGGGCCTCACACATGCTAAGCAAGTGCTCTACCAACTGAGCTACATCCCTAGTCTGCATCTTTTAATCGCATCTTTTGATTTCTTGACTGCTGCATCTGTGGGTATTGATTGTAAAACCAAGTAAAGAAAAATCTTGGACAGTCTCGGTCTTCTCTCCACTTATCATGGAGTTGCTTACTGACCTAGTTGAAAGGATTTTTGTTTTCTTGATGTTGAGGTGCAATCTATACTGAAGGCTGTGTTCTTTGATCTTCATCAGTAAATGTTTTAAATCCTCTTCACTTCTAGCAAGCCATTTGCATAATACATGTTGTTAATGAATCTTCCTCCAATTCCGATGCCACATTCTTCTTCATAAAGTATAGCTTCTTGGATTATCTGCTTAGCACCGAGATTGAAGAGGTATGGTGAAAGGGTACAACCCAGATACACACTGTTCCTGATTTTAAATCAAGCAGTGTTTCCTTGTTCTGTTCAAATGACTGCCTCTGGGTCCATGTATAGATTCCTCATGGGTACAATAAGTGTTCTGGTATTCCCATTCTTTGTAACATTTTCTATAATTTGTTGTGATCCACACAGTCAAATGACTTTACACAGTCAATAAAACATAGATAGACATCTTCCTAGTATTCTTTGCTTTTGGCCAGTATCCATCTGACGTCAGCAATGATGTCTCTGGTTCGGAACCCTCTTCTGAATCTGGCTTGATTTTCCGGCAGCTTCCTGTCAATATACTGCTGCAGTAGCTTTTGAATAAATGAATTTTGCTTCTGTGTGATATTAATGATATTGTTTAATAATTTCCGCATTTGTTTGCATCTCCTTTCTTGGGAACTGGCACAAATATGGATCTTTTCCAGTCAGTTGGCTAGGTAGACATTTTCCAAATCTCTTGGCATAAATGAGTTGGCACCTCCAGTGCTGCATCTGTTTGTTGAATCATCTCGATTGGTATTCCATCAATTACTGGAACCTTGTGTTTCACTAGTCCTTCAAGGCAGCTTCCACTTCATCCTTTAGTACCACTGGTTCCAGATCATATGCAACCTCTTGAAGTCATTGATCGTCCACCAAGTCTTTTTGGTATAATGACTCTGTGTATTCCTTCCATCTTCTTCTGATGTTTCCTGTGTCATTTAATATTTTCTCTGTAGAATCCTTTGTTATTGCCACTCTAGCCTTGAATTTTTTCTTCTATTCTTTAAGCTTGAGAAAAACAGAGTATGTTCTTCTCTTTTGGTTTTCTATTGCTAGCTCTTTCCCCTCTCATTATCATATTTGATTTTGTGTTCTTGAGTTGTCTTTTGAAATGTTCTGTTTAGTTCTCTTACTTGTTGTGTCTTCCTTTTTCTTTAGATGCTTTGATGTTCAGGGATAACTTTCAGAGTCTCTTTTGACATACACTTTGGTCTTTTCCCTCTCTCCCTCCCTCCCTCCCTCCCTCCCTCCCTCCCTTTCTTTCTTTCTTTCTTTCTTTCTTTCTTTCTTTCTTTCTTTCTTTCTTTGTTTCTTTCTTTCTTTTTGTGGTACTGGGGGTTGAACGCAGGGCCTTGTACCTGCATGCTTTGCAAGTGCTGGGCCACTGAGCTGCACCCTCAGCCCATTTCTTTAACTTTTTGAGACAGGGTCTTGCTAAATTACACAGACAGCCTCTGGTCTCGAACTTGCGATCCTCCTGCCTTCACCTCCCAAGCTGCTGGGATTACAGGTGTGTACCACCGTGCCCGGCACTCACTTTGGTCTTTTCTATGTTTATAATAATCTTTTGCTTTCCTCATGAATGATGTCTTTGATGTCACTGCACAACTCATCTGCTCTTCAATCATTACTGTCTAATGCATCAACCCTGTTCTTTAGATGGTCTCTGAACTCAGGTGGGATGCACTACGGTCAGACCTTGGCTCTCGTACACTTTGTTCTTATTTTCTTCAGTTTCAGTTTGAACCTGCATAGGAGCAGTTGATGGTCTCATCCATAATCAGCACCTAGTCTTGTTCTGACTTCTGATATTGAGTTTTTCCATCACCTCTTTCCACAAGTGTAGTCAGTTTTGTTCCTATGTTCCTCATGAATGCCATGTGTATAGTTGCTGTTTATGTTGGTGAATAAATGTATTTACAATGAAAAAGTCATCAATCTGACAAAATTCTATCATGTGATCTCCAACATTGTTTCTGTTAGCAAGGACGTATTTTCCAACTACTGAGCCTTCTTCTTTATTTCTAACTTCTGCATCCCAATCACCAGTAATTAGGAATGCATCCTGAATGCATGTTCCATCAATTTCAGACTGCAGAAGCTAGTAAAAATCTTCCCTTTCTTCATTTGTGGCCTTAATGGTGAGTGTATAAATTTGACTAATAGTCACATTAACGGGCTTTCCATGTAGACACATGATATTTTTATATCACTGACAGCATTGTACTTCAGGACAGATCTTGAGTTGCCTTTTTTGATCATGAATGCAACCCCATTTCTCTTTAAGCTGTCATTCCTTTCATAGTTCTTGTTAGGTGCCATTGAGTCCTGTCCAACTCATAGTGACCCTCACAGGGTTTTCAATGGCTGATTGTTTCAGGATTGCTTCCGGAGTGGATTGCCACATCCTTCTCCCATTTTTGGCGTGCTAGGAATTGAACCCAGGACCTCAGAGACTGCAGAGCAGTGCTCTACCAACTGAGCTAAATCCCAGCCCCCTGGCATAGTAGACCATATTATTATCTGATTCAAAATGGCCAATACCAGTCCATTTTAGCTCACTGATGCCTGTAACCTCAATGTTTATGCCCTCCATTTGTCTTTTGACAATTTCTCTTCTTTCTTTCTTTCTTTTTTTTTTTTTGCAGTACTGTGGGTTGAACCCAGGCCTCGCGAGCACTTGCAAGCTATGCAGGTGCTGTACCATTGAGCTGCACCCTCAGCCCATTTTTTTTTTTTTACTTTTTGAGACAAGGTATTGCTAAATTACGCAGACTGCCTCTGGTCTCAAACTTTCGATCCTCCTGCCCCTGCCTCCTGAGTCACGGGGATTACAGGCGTGTGCCACCGCACCCGGCTCACCTTTTGACAATTTCTAATTTTCCTACATTCATACTATATACATTCCATGTTCTAATTATTAATGGATGTTTACAGTTGTTTTGCCACATGAGCAAATGAAGGTCCCTGGGGCTTTATTCCATTCCTGTCATTAAGGGTGACTCTACTTTGAGAAGCAACTCTTCTCCAGTTATCTTTTGAGTGCCTTCCAACCTGGGGGACTCATTTTCTGGCACTATATTTGACAGTATTTCTCTGCTATTCCTATGGTTTTTGTTTGTTCAGGAGTTTGTTTCAGGAGTTTGCTGCTGTTGTCCTTCTTCCTACTCTGTTTTTGTCTGGAAACTCAGCTGAAGCTTGTTCACCATGGTTGATCCTGCTGGTACCTGATACACCAGTGGCATAGCTTTTAGCATCACAGCAACACACCATCCCCCCACAGTACAACATATGGACAGACAATTGGGGTACTTGGCCTATTGCTATATTATAATTTTTTTTTTTTCGGGACTAGGGAGTTGAACCCAGAGCCTCAGGCATACTTTTCAAGTGTTCTGTCACTGAGCTGCACCTCCCACCCATTTTTTACTGTTCTGTCTTGAGACAGGATCTCACTTAGTTTTGCAGGCTGTCTCTGGCCTTGAAATTGTGATCCTCCTGCCTCTACCTCTTGAATCACTGGGATTTCAGGCTTGCACCTCCACCCTCTGATGTGTTATAATTTTAAATGATGATTTGCTATGTGAGTTAAATTGATTAACTAGAATTTAATAGCCATAGACACTGAGGGCTTTCACCTTTCATGATTAGAATTAAGCATACAACTAAGTGTTGCCTGACACCCAGTTACCCACTGTAATCTAACCTCTAGTCCCATCTTTCCATTGGAACAGCTCTGGCCAAGATAAGTAGTTGGGTCTCTATAAACAGGCTCAGATTCAGTTCTTATTTAATTGGCTTACTCCGAGTTCCATGTTGTTGGTTATTCTCTACTTCCTGAAGCTTATTCTCCCATGGCTTTTTGTTCAGTCTTTTCCAAAAGGATTTTTTTCTGATAGTGCTTTTTTTTGGTGTCTTTTTTGGACACTCAATATTATCCTTTGAGTATTCGAAATATGAGACGGACATGACTTCACAACACCTAACAATAACAAGGCCTGCAGCCATACCACTGTGGCATCCGATCCTGTCAGATCTCAGAAGCTAAGCAGGGTCGGGCCTGGTTAGTACTTGGATGGGAGACTGCCTATGAACACCAGATACTATAGGCCTGGGAGAAGGACCCGGCAACCCATGCCCAAAAAATCATCTGCCAGTGAAAACCCTATGAATAGCAGAGAAACACTAACAATAGTGTTTCACCTATTGTATGTAGGGTCGCTATGAGTGGGATACTGAGTTGCCAGCACCTAACAACAACAACTGCAACAACAACAACATTTCACAGGCAGGTCCTATCGCTGGTCATTTCTTGCCTCAAACTACATTGTGCGTCAGAATAGCCTCATTTCCTCTCCTGAGTTCAACTTGATGCTTCCCAAATCTCTTCCTCTATCTGTAATGTCCCTAACCAAATGCTTTTTTTTTTTTTTTTTTTGTGGTACTGGTGGTTGAACCCAGGGTCTTGCGCTTGCATGCGCTGCAAGTGCTGGACCACTAAGCTGCACCCCCAGCCTATTTTTTTTTTTTTTTTAACTTTTTGAGACAGGGTCTCGCTAAATTACTCAGACTGCCTCTGGTCTCGAACTTGTGATCCTCTTGCCTCCGCCTCCCGAGCCACTGGGATTACAGGCTGTGCCACCGTGCCCGGCTTCCTAACCAAATACTTTTAATGCCTCATATAGTAGACACGTGGTAAATATTTGTTAAATTAGTATGCATCTCTACGTTGATAACCCATAGCTCTTGAATATCCATCCATAACTGAAGTCATCATCCTTGCTCAAGCCCCTCCCAAGATCTGCTCCCAACCCTGTGTTCTCTCTTTTGGTCAAAGATGCTGTCATCTATTTAGTTAAGTAAGCCAGGAACCTGAGAGTCACGTTGGGCTCACTTCCCTCTTGTTTCCCCATATCTAATCAGACCATCATCTTGCCTGCTGATCTACTTCCTTGGTTTCGCTTGAATCCAGTTTCCTTTTGTCTGCTGCTGCCTGACTTCATAGCTATGTCATCTCCTACCTATGTTCCTTCAAAATGTACAGTTTCTTCAGATTGATGTTTTACCAACCCTCCCCACTAGCTGCCAAATCCGTCTTCCAAGAAGCTGAAAGAGTGATGCATATAAAATGCCAATTTAGTCCCACTTTGGGGCTGGGATTTAGCTCAGTTGGTAGAGCGTTGCTCTGCATTCTCTGAGGTCCTGGGTTCGAGTTCCGGCACTGCAAAAATGGGAGAAGAATGTGGCAATCCACTCCCGAGGTAATCCTGAAACAATCAGCCATTGAAAACCCTATGAGGGTTGTTATAAGTTGGACACAACTCGAAGTCACCTGACAACAACAACAATCCCGCTTTTGTGAGAACACAGCCGGTGTTTGCCTGGACAATCTCACCCCCTGGCACCTTGAGAGTAAGACTGCAGTGGCTTCATTCCTTGTTTTTCCATGTGTTATTCCCTTCACCTGGAAGGCTTTTCCTTTTCTCCCAAACTCATTCCTAACTCTTTTTCAGAATGTATAATAAGTAACATTATTGCTGAGAAGCTGTCCCTAAACCACATTTTCCCATCTCAGTAGGGGTAAGGAACCTGCCCTACAGCCCAGACCACGCTGGGCTTACTGGGAATCTCAGTGCTTATCATTTCACTTTACTTGCTGGTTGTGTACTGCAATGGACTCCCTAAGGCCAGAGCCTCCATATTTTAGTGGTGGAGGTGGGGAGATGAATTTGACAGAGTTGCTCAGTAAGTACTTGTGGGATAGATAAACAAATTCCAGGAGTGAGTTTAAAATCAGCAACCCTACATTGTACTACTATGGACTAATAAATTGCTTCTCCAAAGAGTCATGTTGATTTATGCTGCCATCAGCAAAAGTAGTGTATCAATTAAGTCAAGTTTTCCAACAACCTTTTATTAATGCTGACTGTCAGGTGTTCCAGAAGAATGGTATTCTAGCACGTAAATATGTCATCATTTGGAGTAGTGTGAAATGATGGGCTATTCTATGCCTGCACTGTCCAATATGGTATCCATTAGCCAGATGTGGCTATTGAGCACCTGAAATGTAACTAGTGTGACTGAGAAACTGAATTTTTTAATTTACCTTAATTTTACTGAAGTTGAAAGGTAAATACTGTCAAGTGGTCGTATTAGACAGCCCAGTTCTACAGAGAAAAAGGTAATCATTTAGCAGATGTAATTGCTACATTCTGGATCTTTTCTTCCTTTCTAAATGCTAGTTGTATAAACTCAAGTCACTAAGGTATGACCAGTTCACAAGTGCTATCATTATCATGGTAAGTCAGCACTTCCTAATTTGGGGAACTATTTTTTAAATAGATGCTTGGGTCAGGATAGTAACACCTCAACGGAATACAACCAAAATGTCTCAGTCGGGAAGGCTTGGTGTAACGTGGGAAATGTTCCTTACAGTGCTTTTATTCAGATGCCTGGACTTAGCCACTCCAAAGGAAGCCAGAAGCATAACACTTTTAGGGAGGCATCTGCTGGACTTGTTTTTCCACGTAAACTGCCAAACTTGATCTGATCAGACAGGAAGTGAAGCAACTATTCAGAGAGCCAGCCCAGCATCTGGATCTCATCAGGGGGAGCCCATCAGACCTTTTACCTTTTACCTTTTACCTTCTACTTGTTTTGCTTTCCAATTTAAGGGAAGAACGACTTGGGCAACACTTTTCTCTTCCAACACGTTTTTTCAGATTTCAAAACCGAAATTACATAGTTCAGTATATCTATTTTGAGTCTCCAGATAATTTATATACTCCTAAAATAAAGACACTTTTATTTAAATTGCACAATTCTTTACACATAGGAGATTCTGAAACGAATAAATATGCTGAATTAGACTGGGTGAATCCTGTTCAGTAAGCCTTGTGTGTAGTCTTTCATAAACAGACGCTAGGAGAGGGATTTCAATCTCTTTATTGGAGTTGATGGCGGTGTGCCAAAGAAGTAATCTGGAGTACACTGTCCTGAAAAGCCCTGCTTTAATATTTAATATGAACATCTTAGACCCTTGGAATTAGAATAAGCAGTTGTTGAGCTGAGAAATTTGGGGTGCAATGCCGTGTACATGTTGGCTGGCCTGGCAGGCCTCTAAATGCAACAGAAAACTTTCGGGGTTTTCCCAGTTCTTCTATATGGAACACAATTTAAGCGCTGCCTGTGTGAAACCCGGCCATCCTCTCCCAAAAGTGTTCCTACAGGACGCAGTGAGACCTCCCGGGTGAAAAAAAAATCTGTGGACACTGGCCAGCACGGCAGGCTCACTCCAAGCACTCCACACTCGTAGCGCGTTTTGGGCGCGCGCATTCCGAGCCGGACCTGGTGCCTCCAGGGCGCGCCTCGGAGCGAACCATCGGGCCAGTCCGGAGGGGGTGCAGGCGGGGTGTCCTTGGATGCTTAGGCATCCGAGGCCTCCTACCACCGCCAGTCCCTCGCGCCCCAGGCCGGGCGGGAGTCGTGTGTCGCGCGGCTGGCCAGGGGGGGGTCCTCCGGGGCGCGGCCACGGGAAGCGCTCCCTCCCCTGGCCGGCGCGGGGGTGGTAGCGGCTCATTTGAGAGTTTCCCGGGCCGGCCGGCGGCAGAGGCGCAGCGCGAGCGCTGGGCGGGCCAACGCCGCTGCGAGGGGAGGGACAAAGGGGAGGCTCCCTGCTGTCTGCACCCCAGTGGCCGGGGCTGCAGGTCGGAGGACTGGCTGGGGGCGAGGAGGAGTAGCGGGGCCCAGGACTTCGCGCCCACGCGGGACCCGCGCCCGAGATGCCGGTGCGAGGAGACCGCGCGTTTGCGCCCCGGCGGGAGCTGTCAGGCTGGCTCCGTGTAAGTGCCCTCTTGCCGGAGAAGGGTCGCTACGGGAGGGTGGGGTGGGCTCTGCTCTTGGGCTTCTCTGTTGCGCTCTGGAAAGTTGCGATTCTCCTACCCCGGCGTGGGAAGCAGGCTGGAGGTAGATTTCATCTGACGGTGGTGATGGCTTCTGGCCTCCAGAGCTCCTGGATCCTTTGCTCTTCAAGAGTCACTTGAGTTGAAGTCTCAAGTAAGGAAAACGGTGTTGAATTCAGTGTCTTGGATGTCTGCTCCTGTGGAGGCTTCTCGTGCCTGTTTGTCGCTTGCTGTATGCTTGTGTTTTCTTCTGTTTCAGATAGCACTCTACTTAATGCAAAGTTACAAGCATGTATGTTGTTAGGCGCCCTCGAGTCGAGTCTGACTCATAGCGATCTTCGTATTGTTTTCAATGGCTGATTGTTTCAGGATTGCTTCGGGAGTGGGCCACCGAGTCCTTCTCACATTTTTCCAGTGCTGGGGATCGAACCCAGGTCCTCAGAGAGTGCAGAGCAGCACTCTACCAACTGAGTTAAACTCTGGCCCCAGTTGCCTCTGTAGTACAAGTTGGTAAAAGTTATTTTCAGTAGGGAGTGGAGATGGGGTTTTGGAATAAACCACAGAAAGGGAATGATGAATGCCTTGTATTCTGGTATTATCTTACCTGTCACCAGTTTTCTTACCTGTCACCAGTTTAGGTCTGCGTTAGTCAAGTTTACCCTTTCACACAGTAGTTTATTTTGAATTATAAATAATCAAGAATTTAGGCTACAGAGTTTTAACGTTCTTGAAATGTGGACGATCTTGGAAGTGAGTCATCCAAAGATTACTAATGGAATACTGCCTCCTACCTCTATTTTAGCTTCAGTCCTTAGGCAGGGCTGCTTCCCTGGCAGCTGTCAGGCCTGAGTAATAAGGGTTGTGGTTCCCCTGAAGTTCCCAGAAGAGAGTCATCCCTCACAGAAACTGCTCTGCACTGCACACTCTCTCCCTCAGCCCAGGAAATCCCAGCAGGGAGGGGAAGAGGCCACTAGCTGGTTTGTGTGCTGTGTGTTCTGGACAATCCTTTTGGGAAAACAGGTCCACCTTTGTATTGTGCTATTTCTGGAAGAGACAGTATGCAACATCTGTCAAGCACACTTGGGAAGGAGGTTCTAACAAGAAATTAGCAGTAGTAATTGCATCTGTAGCCAAGTGTCATTTGATATCCTGCCTAAAAGAATATTAGCTTATTAAATAAATTTTCTTGAACAACTTCACTTCAGTGTGAGGAGTAAGAAGATGGGTAAGAGGCACAGCCTCTACCACAGTCTTGTTGGAGAAGCATGGGAGTTAATTAACACATTGTTACTGGTTCAGCAATTAAACATGAAAATGAAACAATCTAAATAAATTTCAATATACCTTATTTATACCAAGTGTATTGAAATGAAACTTCGAAGGCCCTAGCATAGTGGTCTGTAACTCAGCAACTTGGGAGGCAGAGGCAGGAGGATCTCAGGTTCTAGGCCAGAGGCAGCCTGCATAATTTAGTTGAGACCCTGTCTCAAGATAAAAAAATAAATAAAAGAAGGGCTGAGGGTACAGCCTAGTGGTATAGCCCTTGCAAAATATGTGCGAGGCCCTGGGTAGTTCAACCCCCAAGAATTGCAAAAAAAAAAAGAAAAAAAAAAGAGGAAAGAAAGAAAGAAATGATACTTTATATATATCGTCTATATAACTTTTAATAATTATTTTTGGTATAATAAACGGAAGCATTCAACTACGTGCCAGTGCTGTGGTACACATGTCTTGCAAATATACCTAGTTTTGTGCCTCTTTCTTTTTGAAGAGCATTCTCTACATGCTCTAGTGGTATTCTTTTTTACACCAGTGGTTATTTTTTCCCTAAAATGTGGTCTTTAAGTTTTCTTGAATGCCTGAAAGGTGAATCTTTGTAAGGAGCTCTTTTGGAGGTTCTGGAAGAAGTACTAGGTTCTGTGCTGCATTGATTTGAATCACCAATTATATATTCCCTAATAACTTCTGTAGAAATTGTTTGTATCTCATTTTATTTTGTAAATTGTGGTTATAGTAAAATTTACATGCACTAAATAGAACAAAATTGATAAAAAAAGAATACTACTTTTTTGTACTGTTATAACTATCTTCCAGATCACTACTATATATTTCAAAGTCATTTGGACAAGCAAAGAATTCTGCATATAATTCTTTGAGAAATTCTTTACCATTGTGATGTGTCATTTTGAAATTTTTGCAATACTAAAATTGTGATATAACCTTCATTTTTAAATAATTAACACAGTGGAACACAATCAAAAAAGCTTTTAAAAAATCCTATATTTCTGAAGGGCTGGGATTTAGCTCAGTGGGTAGAGCGCTGCGCTGCAGTCTCTGAGGCCCTGAGTTCAATTCCCAGCACCACAAAAATGGGAGAAGGGCCTGGCAATCCACTCCCAAGGCAATCCCGAAACAGTCAGCCATTGAAAACCCTATGAGGGTCGCTATGAGTCGGATACCGACTCGACAGCACCTAACAACAACAACAACAACATATTTCTGAATTTTAAAGATTTCATGGGCTAAGGTTTAGCTCAATTGGTAGAGCACTGCTCTGCAGTTCCTAAGGACCCAGGTTTGATCCCCAGCACCACAAAAATGAGAGAAAGATGTGGTGAAACATTCCCGAAAAAAATCAGCCTTTGAAAATCCTGTGAGGGTTCCTATGAGTTGAACATGACTTGAGGGCACCCAACAACAACAACAACAACAATAACAACAGAGTCCATAGGCTAATGCAAGTACAAACACAAGTAACTTGTTACACATCAATAACATTTGAGCATGAGTTTATTTGTGACTGATAAACAATGTGTTAAGAGTCCCATGAGCTGGGTCCAATGAACTGTGTGGTGGTATATGCCTGTAATCCTAGCAATTTGAGAGGCAGAGGCAGGAGGATCCATAAATTTGAGGCCAGAGGCAGCCTGCATAACTTAGTGAGGCCCTGACTCAAACTAAAAAATAAAAAATGCGCTGGGAGTACAGCCCACTGCTAGAGCACTTACAGAGTATGTGTATGAGGCCCTGGGTTCAACCTCCACAAAAAACACACAGGTTCTTGCGCGCATGCACACACACACACGCATGTCCAATGAGTGCTATTTAGTAATTAATATGGACAGTGTTCTGTAGCTTCCTCTCTAGGGAGATGGAAGAAGTTGGAGGTTGCTTTACCAAGGCTTTCATTTTTGTTTTTTGAACAGTGGCTTTTGAGGTGCTTCTCTTTTTTTTTTCTTGAGAGCGACCCAAAAATTGATGAAGAGGGGATTTTTACCCCCTGAAGTGCTGCAACATTTTTCTTTTTCTTTTTCTTTTCTTTCCTTCTTTTTCTTTTGGCGGGGGGAGAATGATGCTGGGAATTGATCCGAGAGCCTCACCCATGCTTTTGAGCTACAGCCCCAGCTTACTGCAACTTTTCAGTACCACTGAGCTAACGAACACCTACTTCTAGTCACTTCAAGGGGCTACAATGTTGAATGAGACTCAATTTCTACCTTCAAAAGTCTTGGTGGACCTGAACACTTAGACTGTTGTAGACTATGATCTCTCTGTTGGGATTCCTGGGGCTGAGGGAGGGAATGTGTCATGCAGATGCACACTCTGCAATTCAGAAATGCAACAAAGGGTGAGATTGTCCTCCCTGCAGGCCCTGCACGGATTCTTGCTGAGAAGAAAGGGCATTTGAACAGATACCTCCCAATGTAAGCCATTGTGGAAAATGGGGCTGGGCTGGTAATGCATCCACCTCATTGGGGTGAGTGAGGACTGAATGAAATGACACAGCACACCGGCATAGAAGGGGTGCTTGGTGAATTGTAGCTAGTCATAGGACCCAAAAGGTGCCAGAAACTTGAAGTGTGAGGTTTGGGGTTGGTAAAGGACGTGAGATCTAGAAGTACAGGTAGATACTAGGTACTCACCAAGGAACAACTAAGAGAAGGAAAAGGGGTTGTATACCCTTTCCTGGAAGGCCTTGAATGCCAGAAACAGAACTTTGGGAGGAGGAGTCGTAGGAACACCTAATGTATTAATGGTTTGACTTTCCAGACAGGTGAACAGTTTCCCAGTAAACATTCCACCCCACTCCTTTTCCACACAGTGAGTATTACTATTTTTGAGACATGCATAAGCTTAAGAGAGTGAATTTTTATATCATCCCCTGGGGAATTTCATTAGCAATGACTTCTGCCTACATTTATTTAACTTTTGGTCTAGGTCTTTGCACATTGACCAAAGGTCACAGCCAACTATTTATCTTTGAAATGAGTGTGAGAACTTTTTAAATACATCCAAATGCAAGGGGGTGGTAAAATCCCCAGTATTAACTTTGAGTGTAGCAAGATTTTTCTCTCCTTAGAAGGTGGTCTTATTGGGAGACAGGTTCCTGAAACTAGGTGGGGCCACTTTAGGTCACTTTAAGCCTATGTTCAATAGTAGTTCTGTACTTTGAAAAGTCATGTGGATTTGGCTGGGGAGGGTACTGTGGGAGCAGAGTGAAAAGTTAGGAAGGGTTAGTAATCACTAAACTTTCAACACACTTCTACCAAGAATATGAGCCATTAGGGAACTCCTTGCTTAATTCCTAAGACAAATCCCAATAAGCACTGGTGGCTACACATTAAAAATTTCTCAAGATTGAGAGCTGACTCCCAATGAAACACACCATTGATTACATTCTCTACGTGATAATCAGGGATCTGAAAACTGCTGGCCAGCATGGCCTTGGACCAACCAGTTTTGATGTTAAGAGGTGAAGGTGATTTAGGGTATGATTGCCCCAGATGTTAGTGGAGGGAAGCAGAATGATCATTTCAGGTGTTTTACTGAGCTAGTCTCTCCTCCTAAATTTAAGGATCAGGGCCAGAAACGGAGACTCGGAGAATTAATTTACCACATATTTGGTAACTTAAACACCATCACTATTTACATGAATTTTGTTAAGAATAAAAAAGGAAAACCTATTTAGGGCCCATTTCATCCCCACAAAAAACTTTGTGATGCCTTCCTTTTTTAGCAGAAGCTGATGTAGCTGCCATATTTATGAGGGCCTGCAATGATAGTGGGTCTATAGCCATACCACGCTGGTGTCCAGTCTCATCAGATCTTGGAAGTTCAGTGGAGTTGAGCCTGGTTAGCACTTGGATGGGAGACCGCCTGGGAACACCTGGTGCTATAGGCTTGGGAGACAGATCTGTCAACCCACTATCAAAATAATCAGTCATCGAAAACCCTATGAATAGCAGAGAAGCACTGACGATCGTGCTAGGCATGGCACAGTGTCAGGTAGTATCCCCCCCTGTTTTACGTAGGGTCGCTATGAGTTGGATCTGACTTGATAGCCCCTAACAAAAACAGCAAGATGATATTAGCATTAAACTTTTAAAAAGCTATATAATAGCAGGGAGAAAAAGTTTTCCAGCATGTACTCCCAATATCCAATATTGCAGTATCCAATTTTGGATGGTACCCAGGGAAGCAGTCAAGTAAGTTTGTAGCCTGCCTGCATTGTTGAGTGAAAGGCAGAGTTCTGAGTTGGAAAGTGTCTGCTCCCATCTTCTTCCTCTTGATTATGAGTTGTACTTCTTAGAATTTGGCAACTATCTGCTAGAACCCTGGAAAGCCTGTGTGGGCTTGGGCAATGACTACACATAATGCTGACTGTTGCATTCTGGTTTTTGTTGTTGTTGTTATTGTAATTATGGCTCTGACAGTCTAACCCAGGTCCTTGCATGGGATAGCGCCAGCACTCTGCTGCTGAGCTATATCCTCAGCCTCCTATTCTGTTTTTTAAAAGGATGAGTGTCTTCATCATCCTGGCCATTGTACCCAAGCATCATCATGGAAAATAACCTGTGAGCCCAGAAGGAAGACTGAGGACTGTCATACTTCCCCAAATACCTGGCCGTTTAATTATTTTCTCTGCCTGTTTTGCTCTTTCCCAGAGTGTTTTTCTGAAATGTGGTGTACACAGAATTGCAGGTGGTACAGGGAGGGACATATTCTGTTTTTCAATTCTTAGGCAAGAATATTGTTTGTGAGAACTGACAACCATAAAGCCAGCCATCAGACCCATTTATTTCATGGTTAGATTGCTTAGAACGAGGCAAAAATAAATGTTAAGTGAATGTATTTTAAGAAAAATTGTAAACTGTGTAGATGAGTGGTAGCAAGATAAGCAACAATTTTGAGAATGACTCTTGACATCTGAGATTTGGGCAGTACTGCTTAAAATCTGCGTGTGGTGTTCATTTCTAGAGAGCTCTAAGTATCCTTCAACCATACACCTTCAGGAGTATCAGGCAGAATGGTCCAGAGGAGCCAGCAAAGTTGAATGCCACCAACTTCTATCTTCCACCCTTTCCACTCAGCTCTCTTACCTTTGTTTGCAATGTATTTGTGAAACTTGTTTAATGTCTGGCCAAATTCTCATTCCTTTCTCTGCATTCTACAAGCTGTTCCCAGATGTCACATTCCCCAATGCCATCTCATGGGACATTTTTGATATGATAGAGTGACAGGGAGGAAATATTTTGGCACTGCTGAGGGACATCACTTCGTTTTTGAGTGAAGCTTGCTCATGATCCATGATTGAATCGTGTAGATCATCAACTGCGCCCATAAATGCATTTAACTTGTACAAGTCTTTCAAAGTATGCCAATTTGAGGAATTGGTCAATTAATGCATTAATTTTTGTGGTACTGGAGATGGAACCCAGGGCCTAGGCAAGTGCTCTACTGCTGAGCTTCATCCCCAGCCTATTTTTGTTTTTTCATGGAGCTTATGTTGATCTGTAGAAAAGCTGTAACAAGCACATAGGAATTGGAAGTCCTGAGGTAGAAAAAAACCCTGCTTTAAAAAGATGAACAATCAAGATGCACATTGATAGTAGGAGAATAGAGTAAGAAAACAATGTTTAAGTCACCAAAATCCCTAAGGGTGTGCATGTGCACATCATTTGGGACCTATAACTTGTACTATATTCATTTTAAATCATTACAGGTATTCATTTAGTGCACCTGTCAAATGATTAAAGTTAAATCAGGTCTTTAACCTTAAAAACACAATGCAACCTCCCTCAAGGTTTGCTTGCCATGCCATTCCATTCTGTAGTCAGATGCATTTTGTAATAATGTTTATTTTAACTTTCAGACTAATCTTTAGTGCAACAAGAATTTTCATGGATATAGTTTCTATTTTTCTCTTCCTCCTATAATGTACATACAGGGGACAGCCTAACAGTAGTAGTAGAAAATATAGTCTTGACAGATCCTCTGTGACTCAATTTCTTCTTTTTTTGAACATGCTAGGCACATGGTGTACCATTGAGCTACAACCCTAGACCCTGTGAATAAATTGTATTTTGTTAACCAAAAAATTTCAAATCATACCACTAATCATGGCCAGACCTTATGTCTTATCACTAAATACAAATATTTACCTATATGTGTATATGAACAGACTTCAGAATTAATGGGGTAATTATTTCTATTGTAGACTTTAGTTAGCCATATAAAATATATGCATCATGTTCACAGTGAAAAAAGTGTCGCCATCTATGGAAACTTTAATTATAGTATACCTCGTTCTGTAGACGTCCTGTATAACTTATGAGATTGAATATACAAGTTAGAGACAGGTCAGAGGTATGTAATCCATTATGGGAGAGAATTGTTGGGTTAGTTATTCTTGTTGGTAGGTGACAGTTAACTAGATTGTACTGAGAGATAATAATTAAAACCCAGTTATATTTTTGCCATTGTAGTTTTAAAAAGGCTTTGATGTGTTATGAGAACATTGCAGATATTTTAGACTTGGCTCCATTGAGTTGAAGGTGAACAGATAAATAATGCTTTCCAGTCATCAGTAAGAATTAGTGAACACTTCCAGGTCATGGAGCCTTTAGGACCTTTGACCTTCCCAAGAAAGAAAAAGAATTTACTTGAAATGCCTTCAATGGCCTGAAGTTTGACTTAATGTTCCAAATGTAGCTATTTTGTTTCCATTCACTGAGAGCCACTCATTACCAGAGTAGTCAAAGGAAGTGTTGCCAGCAATACTCCTACTGTGGTGTCCCATCCTGGACAGATCTCTGAAGCTAAGCAGGCCTGGACCTGGTTAGATATTCAATGGGAGACCTCCTGGGAACACCAGGTGCAGTAGGCGTGGAAGAAGGACCTGGCAGCCCACTCCCAAAAAAACAATCAGCCATTGAAAACCCTATGAATAGCAGCGAAGCACTAAGTAGTGTTTTTATGAGTCAGACATGGGACTCAATGGCACCTGACAACAACAACAAGAAAGGAAGTGTTGCAAGTTGTACAAAGGGAAGTGTTGCAAGTTGTAGGTGGAGTGTCTTCTTTTTGCCTTACATGGGTAGCACTTGTACCCAAGTACCTAGGTGGGTGGAGTTCCACCCTGGGGTAAGGAGGAGTCTCCACCCTGGGGTAAGGAGGAGTCAGACGTGTAGGCTTGGAGAGGCTACCAACAGCCCTTAATCCTTGCAAGACTATTCCTAAATATATCCTGCAAAGCAGAGTGAAATTATTTGAGGGAGTTAATTAACAAAACAAAACATTTCTGCTTTTGAAAAGAATGAATCATGTGGAAGGAACTTCCTGGTGAGCTCAGTTTCAGGAGCCTGTTTCCTCCCTTATCCTTGACAGTCAGGCGGAGTCATTTGCTCTCCTGCCTGGGATTGGCTAGTGTGCACCTGCCTGTGTTTATTCTAGGCCTTATCACATCTACTGCATGCTACCAGGCACTTCCCATCAGCCCCTCCCTGTTTTGAGTCATAGTGGTGGCCCTAGGGGCTTTCAGGGCACCAACCGTGTCCACTAGGTAGTACTTACTACCTTGACTTGATTTGGGAAGGCTTGTGGCATGAGCTAGTATGAATCAGAGGTAATTGAGAACTTGGAAGAGTGAATTCCTTATATTTAATTCCTGAGAAAAAAAATCCTACAAAAAAAAATTGTAGAATTACTTTCAGAATGTCTATTTGTTTTCTTGAGACAGGGTCTGCTTATGTAGCCCAGGTTGGCCTCAAACTCACCATCTTCCTGTCTCACACTCTCCAGTCCTGGGATTACAGGTGTGTGCTGCCACATGCAACTTTAGACCATTTTTTCTTTGGCTTGGAAGTAACGCCAGCCACATCACTGATTAGCTGGGTGACTTTAGCTAAGTATTGTATTTAAACTCTTGTTTGCACTTTCTTAATTTTATTTGATGGTCTCTAAAGTCTTCGGAGGGTTGGGATTTAGCTTAGTTGGTAGAGCGCCGCTCTGCAGTCTCTGAGGTCCTGGGTTCGAATTCCCAGCACCACAAAAATGAAAGAAGGATGTGGCAATCTACTTCCAATGGAATCTTGAAACAATCAGCCATTGAAAACCCTATGAGGGTTGCTATGAGTCATACATGACTTGATGGCACCTAACAACAACAACAACAAAGGTTGGGAGATAGACCCGACAACCCACTCCCAAAAGTCATTAGGCATAGAAAACCCTATGAATAGCAGAGAAGCACTGACAGAAGTGTTTCACCTGTTGTAGGCAGGGTCACTAACAGTCGGATACCGACTCAACGGCACCTAACAACAACAACACAACAAAGTCTTCTGTGGGCTGGGGTTTAGCTCATTTGTTAGAGTGCTGCTCTGTGTTCTCTGAGACCTTGAGTTCAATCCCCAGCATCACAAAAAATGGGAGAAGGACGAAGCAGCCCACTCCCGAAACAATTCCCAAATAATCAGCCTAATCAAAAATTTTAGGGGGGTTGCTACGAGTCGGACTTGACTCATGGCACCTAACAACGAAGTCTTCTGTGGTACTTAAGTTCTAAGTACTTGAGTCCAAAGCCTAGAGAGCATTCTAAATAACTTCTGTTGGTTCTCTTTTCTTTTCTTTCTTTCTTTCTTTTTTTTTTTTTTGAGGTATTGGGGGTTGAACCCAGGGCCTTGCACTTGCATTTGCGAGTGCTGACCACTGAGCCGTACCCCTAGCCCATGTTTTTACTTTTTTTTGGAGATAGGGTCTCGCCAAATTACACAGACTGCCTCTGGTCTTGAACTTGCGATATTCCTGCCTCAAGCTGCTGGGATTATAGGCGTGCGCCACTTTGCCCAGGTTCCTTTCTGTTGGTTTTTATCATGTTAGAGTACTTTCTTGATACTTCAATTGTTGTGTTTCCTTTAAAACTTTTTTTCATACTGTACATCAGGAATATGCAAAATGATCACTACATGTTAATCAAAAATTCTTTGTAAAATGTTTAACAAGATGGAAGTGTTAACAAGCCTGATTTGATAAATGCACACTGTATATATGGACTAAATTATCACTCTGGAGCCCATAAATATGTAAAATTGAAATACTGATAAAAGTTAAAGAATAATTAATTTTTTTCTTTTACTAAGAGAGCCAGTGATTTCTTTCTGAAAGGGTATTTTTATTTTTAAAGATAAACTGGGACCCCCAGAGCGGCTGATAGTTGTTTAGTTCACAAAGTGATGGAAAGATCTATTATTCAGTTGCAGCTTGAATAATGTACTAGAACAGTGCATGCTGGGTTCTCTACCTTACTGCAGCTCAGGCCAGCACTGCAGCCATCTTGCCAGGCTTCTGGAGAATTCTTCATCCTCTTCCTCTCCACCCCTCCAGTCAAAGCTTCCTGTTGGGAGTCTCCCACACCGACTTCTTTTGCCCATGAACTTCTCAGGGACCACAATTTCTATAGTCTGAGCATGGAAGCAGAGGCAGGCCAGCAATTGGCAGCCTGTTCTGGTTTGTTCTTCACAAATGGGCTGAAGATGAGCCTACTGGTCACCGTTGCCAAACCTCATTGTTCACAGACTAATTTGAAAGCGCTCCCTGTCATCACGTTTCAACCTAATCAGGCCCATCTGAGCTCTTCGGCATAACTTCACTTCACAGCTGAGCACTTTGCCTTCCTTGGGCGGGTCTGGTTACTGTCTGGGTGAGTTTTAAGAGCAGAGGGAGATTTGTGGCGACTTAGACACCCGTTGAAATTTTCCAGGAATGGAACTGAAAACATTTGTGCTTTTCCTTCTGGTATTATTGTTAGAGGCTAAAAACAGACAAGTGGCAGCACATTGAAATGCAGAGAGTCCCTGAGATCCTCTTGAACATTTTCTTTTGTGTATATGTGTGTGTGTGTGAACTTATTGGAACCCTGGGCCTCCTTGCATGCTAAGCAAATGCTCTACCAACTAAGTTTAAACCCAAGCCCTCTCTTGACGTTTTTGATGGGCACCTTCCTAGCAGAGTCTGAATGCAAATTTTCTTTTCTTTCTTTCTTTATGCGAATGCTGCAGATTGACTGCCCCCCCACCCCAGCCTTGCTCATGCTAGGCAAGTGCTTCACCACTGAGCTACATCCCCACCCCTAAATGCAAATTTTGATCAAAGATCTAGAGAATATTGTTTAAGTGCCCAATTTGGCAAATGATGCTTGGTAGTGAAGGGTCAAGGAAGGGGAAAAAAAGTTAGATTCAATTTTCTGAAGAACTAACAGTTAAAAAATTTTGCCTGAAATGCTTCTACAGGGAAAAATGTCCCAGACAAGACTAGTATCCAGGGCCTGTCTCCCAGAGCCTGCTTGCTTATAATGAAGCATTTTCCATGTTGTCATTTTTATGGAATTTTATTGGAGTATATGCTGAGCAAATAATCTGAGAAGCTGGAGTTTATGAAGGAGAATGCGACATCAGGATTGGAGAACTCATTAACAACCTGGATCATGCAGATGACACAGCTCTGCTTGCTGAAAGTGAGGACAGATTTGAAACATTTACAGATGAAGAGTAAAGAACATAGTCCTCAGTATGAATTGCGACTCAATATCGACAAAACAAAAATCCTTACAACTGGGTCAGTAAGCAACTTCATGATAAATGGAGAAAATATTGAGGTTGTCTAAGATTTTGCTTTACTTGGTTCTACAATCAGCAATCATGGAAGCAGCAGTGAAGAAATCAAAAGATGCATTGCATTGGGGAAAATTGTGGCAAAAGATCTCTTTAGAGTATTGAAAAGTAAAGATGTCACATAGACGACAGAGGTGCACCTGACTCATGCCATGGTATTTTCAGTTGCATCATATGCTTGTGAAAGCTGGACATTGAACAAGGGAGGCAGGAAAAGAATTGATGCTTTTGAATTTTGATGCTGGAGACAAATATTGAATATACCATGCACTGCCAAAAGAACCAACAGATTTATTCTAAAAGAAGTGCAACCAGAGTGCTTCTTGGAAGCAAGGATGACTAGACTGCATCTTACATATTTTGGACATGCAGTCAGGAGGGACTAACCCCGGGAGAAGGACATCATGTTTAGGAGAGTGGCAGGCCAACAAAAAAAAGGAAAACCCTCCACTAGATGGATTGACACAATGTCTGCAGCAGTGGGCTTAAACATAAATAGAATCCTGTGCCTGTCACAGAATCAGGGAGTGTTTCATTCTGTTGTACAGAGGGTTGCTAGGAGTTGGACCCGGCTCAACAGCACTTAACAACAACAACAACAACAACATAATTTATATACAAACTTATTTAAATGTACATTTAATCTCAAGTGGAGAGCTTGATGAATTTTTTGTTTGTTTTTTTTATTTGGTGTTTGTCTTTCTGGTGCCCAAAATTGGGACTTTTATTCAGTTCTTGGGTTCAAACCCAAGGCCTTGTGCATGCTAGACAAGCACTCTACCACTAAGCTGCATGCTAGCCTGGAATTTTATTTTTTATCCTAAAATGCACTTAATATTAAACCCATCATTTTACCTTTTAAAGTGTATAATTTAATGGCATGTTAGTTATGCACAGTGTTGTGCACTATCTAGTTACAGAGTTCGATGAAGTTTTACAGTTTATTCACCTGAGTGATTACCACCTAGATCAAAAGTGAACACTTCCCGTCATTCTAGAAGGTTCTATCTTGTCCCTTCTCTGACTATTATTACCTCCCATCCCACACCAGTACATTTTGTGTGACTCTTTCTTCCTGGAGTATTTTTGGTTGACCTTGAGAGGACTCCTGTTAAGTCAGAGCATCAAATTGTGTCTGGCTTCTTTCTGCCAACTGAACCTCTGTGAAATTTACCCAGGTTGTTATGTGAGAAGCACTGGATCTTTTTTGTTACTGAGTGGTATTCCATTTATATGCATTTGTCAGTTTGTCTATTATTTTCTTGATGGATATCTGGCTTTGTTTTCACTTTTTTTGCTGTTGTGAACAAAACCACTGTGAAAATCACCTACACAGTTTTTGTGGACATGTGCACATTTCTCTTGTATAAATTCCCAGGATTAGAATTCTTTGGTCACAGGTTAAGGATCTGTTTAATTTTAACTCTGTAACTTTGAAGTCAGAGAGACGTGAATGTGAACCTTTCCTCTTGCTGCTCACTTCCTTGGCCCTTGGCAGTTTCTTTCTCACGTGCAGTTTTCTCAACTGTGATGTGTGGTTGTTTGTTGTTAGGTGACTGTTCTGGGTTTAGTCAAGGTAATGTGTATTTCAAGTGATTTTTAGGAGAGAGAGATTTAATACCGAATATTAGGTTTACCTATCAGGATTTGGGTGTGGGTTCAGTATGTTAAATTTAGAGGGCTTGGGTTCAGTTTGGGTTTAGGTTTAAACCCTATGTGTAGGGCTTCAAACTAAACCTGAACCCTGAACACATTCTGGTTCCAAGCATTTAAAAAAATTCCTCCCTTCCCTTCCTCCTCTTCCTCCTTTTCTCCCTCCCTCCCTTCCTCTTTTCTTCTTTCCCTCCTTCCTTCCTTCCTTTCTCTTTCTTTTTCTTTTTTTAAATGTAGCCCAAGCTGTCCTGGAACTTGCTATGTGGACAACTCTGGCCTTAAATTTTCAGCGATTCTCCTGCCTTAGCCTCTTGCTAAAAAGAAAAAAAAAATCCTGATTTTTGGCACCAGAAAGACAAAACATTAAGTAAAAACAAACAAACAAACAAACAAAAAATTCATCAAGGTCTCCACTTGAGATTTACGGGCATGTGCTACCATGCCTGGCTTACTTTAAAATTTTTTTCTGAACCTAAACCCAGTGAAAAATTTGGTTTGGGTTCAGTAGTTTTTTTTTTTTTTTCTTTTCTTTTCTCTCATTAGCTATTTGAAAATAGAATAAAAAGTTGAAAAAATTTTATTCACCTATCTACACATAGAATTAAAAATTTAAACCCAAACACAAACTGAATCCAGACCTTCTCAATTTTAACATATTAAACCTGCATCAAAATCTGAAGCCAATTTTTGTGGCAAATTCAAAGCCCTACCTAGAACAGTGGGAAGGGTGTTGGAGTGGAAACCAAGGGCCCACTGCCCACTTTCAGATTTGCCACACAGAAAATCAGGAAGCTGCTGCCACCCTGCGCCACAGCCTTTTGAAAACCCTTCAGCCTTATCTTCCATGGCCTGAGACTGGTGAGGGACAGGAAACTTGGAGGTGGCTCATGTTTTGGAAATCCAGCTTGCTGCTGCTGCTGCTGCTGCTACTGCTGCTGCTGTAGGAAAAAGAAAAACAAAGGGCTTCTGCTTTCCTTTATCCTTCCAGATCTTAAACATGTGCACCTCTCTGGCAGTAGAGCTAGGGACTTCCGGCCTCTGAAAGAAACAGAACCTAAGTGACAGCAAACCAGAAGTGGCCTGGACGTCTCCAGGGGTTGCTGCGAGGTACGCAATCAATAACAGTAGTTATAATTGAATATTTCCATCATCATTCCTGAAGAACAGGACTCCACTGCAGTCGCTAGACTATAATGCATGCCCAGATTCTGTCCTTTGACTTTACAGTCACCTGTTGCAGTATAGATGTGGATGTGAGATCTGCCTCCTAAGGTGCCCATCCTCTGGAAGGGCAAGCACTCTGTGATTCCGGGTTTGGTTCTGTTCTGTTCAGTTCTTTTCTTTTTGGCTCTCACTGTGTTGTCCAGGCTGGTTTCAAACGTGTGAGTTTAAGTGGTCATCCCACTTCAGCCTTCTGAGGAGCTGGGATGGCAGGTGTGTGCTACTATGCCTGGCCCACGGTAACTTTTCTATAGGAGTATGGAGAGAAGTTACAATCTTCGAGTTGGGGTATAACTCAATGGTAGAGCACTTGCCTAGTATGTCCCAGGCCTTTGGTTCCATTGCGAGCATTACAGAGGAAAGATTGGGAGGTGGGGGAGAGATAATTTTCAAGCCTACAAGTTAATGTAGAAATGAAGAATTCTGCAAAGTGCTGCCTTGATGCATAACTTTATGAAACCTAGTGAGTGCTTTCTTTTCAAAATCATTCTAACTGGCTACAGGTTCCCCCTCGTCTTTTTTCCCCCCAGCACGTAAGGGTTGAAACCAGGCCTTTGCATATACTTTGCAAGGGCTCTACCACTGGGCTATACCCTTGGCCCATTTTTTATTTTTTATGTTGAGGCAGGGTCTTGCTAAGTTATGCAGGCTGCCGCTGGCCTCAAATTTGCAATCTTCCTGCCTTGCCTCCAGAGTCTCTGGGATTGCAGGCATGAGCCACAGTGCAGGGCCTAACTGGGTAGTTTTTGTAAAGTACGAGGTAGTAGATAAATCTGAATTGTAATGGACTCATCCCCACTTAGCTTCTTTTTGTCTTTTGCAAATGAAATGGAAAGAGATTAGATTCTTATCCTAGTTTGCACTTCAAATCTCACACTGACCAAAGGAAGGCTCTAGTCTGCCAAAATATTTGGCAACAGCGTCTGTTCTAAATATTTCAAGCTTTGTTTTATGAAATATGAGCTGCAATGTATTACTTTAAAGATGTTTAAAAATTTTGAATGAGTTTTGGCAGTGTCCTCTCTGTCACTGGTGGAGAGAACTGAGTTTAACTTTACAATGTCGGTAGGTTTTCTCTCTCATTCAAATAATTTTTCCCACAATTCTGACCTACTTTACCCTTACTGTTTATTTCTCCTTTAAGGTAGTTAGCCAGAAACTGTGTCTTGTGATCCGTGGAGTAACATTTGAGGCTTCAGTCTACAGTTGTGCTTCTGAAGGCTTCTTGCAGAGAAACTGGAAGTGATAAGGAGAGCAGGTTTCTGAGTGCAAAGATAAGCATGACCAGTACCTTTTATTTCAGTGCCTGGGTTAGTTAGTAGTTAGCATGAGCTGGCTATTTGTAGAGTTTGCTTAGATTTGAGTGTGCTAGAAATACATTGACAGAATCCCATTTTATCTCTTTTTCTCTCCAGACTTGGAGCCGGCCAGGGCTAACAATGGATGGCCAAACAGTTTACAGTGGCTGACACAATGAACAAAGGGTTTCAGTGTTTGGGAGTAGATAGTGCAGCCAGAGGGGAGCTTCTTCTAGGCAATGACCTAATTTGCTCCCTCTGCAAAAATATTAGATTTTAAATATACCACACTTGTATGTATTTCTTCTCTTTTTGGCAGTGCTGGAGATTGAAAGTATTAGTTTGTACATGCTAGGCCAGTGCTCTACCACTAACCTACTCTCTCAGCCATATCCATATATAGATCTATATGATGGCACCCAACAGCACTCTGTCTTATCTATCTATCTATACCTCCTGACCCAGATGTGAGCTAGTAGTGTTACAGCTGGAGGAAAGGACCTGTCGCGTTGCTTTGTATATTTTTCCACAGTGAAGGCTTTAAAAAAATTTTTTAAATAATATCCCTGTAGTTTGTTTGTTTTTTAGAAAAATAAGTTTTAGTGTGGACTGATACTCTACAAAAGTTAGGGATTTGAAAAAGGCAGCTGAAATGTCATCCTTCTCCTGAGTGCCTGGAAGCTTCTTGCCCTTGGGAATTTCTTAGTCACCTGCTTTTTTTTTTTTTTTTACTTTTTTTTGGACAAGGTCTCAATTATGCAGACTGCCTGCCCTCTGGTCTCAAACTTGCGATTCTCCCACCTCCACCTCCCGATCCTCCCCCCTCCACCTCCCCAGCCGCTGGGATTACAGGCGTGTGCCACCTCGCCTGGCAGTCATCTGCTTTTTAAAGATAAGTTTTTGTGTGGACTCTTCTGCAAAATAATGTGGGGAAACAACTGGGTTAAAAATAAAACTACTTCAGACATTGCCAGATTTCTAAGTATCATATTTATGATGTACTTGTCCAGAAAACATAACATTACTGAGGCAGGATAGAAAGGTGGGACAATGGAGGGGACATGGGAAGGCAAATAGCCCTCACTCCAGAATCTGGTTTAAGTGTGGCTGGCTGAGAGTCAGGAATTTCAACACAACTCCATGAAGACTTCTGTAAAGCCTATGTAGAGATATTATTTTGAGAGATATTTCAAATGAAAATGTTAAAATAGCAATAAGCCATGCTTAGGGTCAAAATGTATGTGACCTTTGAGATGAACCTTACTTTTTCCTCTGTAATCCTGTGCTTCTTTAAGAATCTTACAAACAAGAACATGAATCATGCTTATTCTTAGTAGCACTCTTTTCTAATCTGTGAACCTATACCACGTACCTCCTGGATCACTTTACAGTCTCATCTTACTAAAGAGAAGTGCCTTAGACAGAAATTATACCAGAATGTTTCTACTTAATCTTTTAAATCCTTTAAGCCACCACCACCACCACCAAACATCTTCTTTCAACCTATTTTGACCCATGTTTCTATCTAATTGGCACTTCCCTCTCATCTCTATACCTAAAGGATGTCCTTTGTAAAGCCACCTTAAAACTTTGTTGACAAAAGGAGAAATTCTTTCAGATAGGAAGACTGGGTAAACCCACTCATTGTTTTGCATGAACTTTGAACTGGGATGTAAATTATATCCTTTAAGCAATAGAACTCCAAAAGTCACGCAGCCATACATGTACAGCTTTTGTTAAGCCACTCTCATGGTCTTCTCTCTCTTGAGAAGCCTGTGCCCATGTCTTGGATGGTGGATTCTTCCCTTAAGCAGTTCTCTCTTTAGAGAAGGCTGCATGTACGTTTTGGATGTTTACAATGATACTTTTTGTGAGCATCTTTTTTTTCTCTCTGAATGCCTATTCTTTAAATCTAAAGCATGTACTGTCTCTTATCTGTAATTAATAAACTCACTAACTTTGTTTCCACTCTGACTCATCCTGAAATTCTTTTCTGCAACAGGCCAAGGACCCCACCCCACCTGAATAGAGGTCCCTAGGAGGTGGGGGTGGGCTCCTCAGGCTACAGGCAGCAGTGCTGGGCTGTGTTCCTACATTGCCAAAGACAGTACCACTGAGAGACCTTTTGCGGTCAGTGTGAAGGGCTGGAAGGCTCTCTCACACCTATTAATGGAATCTGAGCCCAGGGGCATAGGCATATCTATGTGGGGGCTAAGAATCTCCTTTCAATTGGTAGTGAAGCCAACTAACAATTGCATTGTTGTTCTGAATTGTTTTTGAATGTGATTGGATGATTAAATATAAATGCTGACCTGATTGGATTCTATTCCAGCAATGAACTGTTCTAAGAAAACAGGAGACATGCATCACTCCAGACAGTTCTCAGACTTACTATGTTGGATTTGTACTAGGTGATGGTTAATGCAGTCAAGTGTCGTAGCAACTGGGAAACCGTCATTTGTGCCTCTTGATCTTGTGGGTCTCTTGTGTTCCAACTTGGATGTATTGGCTATCTTCATGGAGTTGGCTTCATTGTCTTTCAGCAATATAAACAACAGAATCTTTTTGACTAGGAAGCGCTTAATTACAACACATGCTTGGAAACAGTGTATTGTGGAAGAAATGGCCTTAATTAGGTATAAACTTGAGTGTATGAGTTTAAATTTCAGAGCATTAGGGTGTTTTCAGGGAGGGTCTGCACCCATAGGCCTGGGTCTGCCTAGTATTGGGTGGAGGGTTGGTATTAACATTAGTCAGGGTTGACTGTGAGTTTTCTTTTGTGGTACTTAGGAGGTGAACCCAGGGCCTCACAACTACTTTGCAAGTGCTCTACGACTGGGCTGCACCCCCACCGCTTTTTATGTTTATTTTTGTATTTCAAGACAGGGTCTCACAAAGTTACACAGGCTGCCTCTGGCCTCAAACTTGCAATCCTCCTACCTCCACTTCCTGAGTCACTGGGATTATAAGTGTACACCACCTTACCTGGCTTCTTCTTTAATTAAAAAAATAAAAATTGCACATACTTATGGGATACCAAGTGATGTTTGGGTACAGGTACCCATCTGTCTTCGTTCTCACCCTAACCCACAAACCACTTTATGGAATGCTTGGCGCACATTTGAACCTGCATCTCTGTATTACTGGACTAACAAATCTAAAATACACACAGATAGAGCTTGTAGTACAGCTCTGAGCCTTTGTCCCTGATTTTCATGAATATTGTATGTTGGGGGACAGGTCCACTCCAGTTCACTTCCCAAGTATGCTGTAAACTGGGTGTAAAATGCCCTATCAGATGCCCACAGCAGAGAGTAAGGCTTGGTCTGTTTCACTCTG
The DNA here is from genome assembly GCA_007922755.1 of Pedetes capensis. Taxonomy (NCBI): domain Eukaryota; kingdom Metazoa; phylum Chordata; class Mammalia; order Rodentia; family Pedetidae; genus Pedetes; species Pedetes capensis. The sequence continues at coordinate 10,277 of VMDO01005897.1, read as the reverse complement.
TCTGTCACACCAGTCTTGGATGAGTTTTTTGCTAGTGAAGCTGGGAAGGAGGTCACAGGGCCAAAGTAGTGTTAGGCCCTTGCTGAGGATTTCACTGAATTCTCCCAAATAATTGGCACTGGGAGTTAACCCTATTTTATAGGTGTGGAAACTGAGGCTCCCAAATGGAAGTAACTTCCCCAGGGGAAGCAACAGGGAGGGAACTTGAACGCAGTTCCTTTTGACCCGTTTGAAGCCTGCAGGTTCTCTTAGTTTTACCAGTGTCTGATTTTCAAAATCAGACTGGCAAAGACATAGAGGGAGAAACTGTATGCTACCTGTTGATTTCTAGATGTTTAAGAATTATCACTGAAAGTGGATAGACATATCTTTACCACCAGCCTATCATGAGTAACAGTAATATGTCAGTGTTGCTAAGAGATGTCTTCATTCATCAGAGACCTCTGGGTGCCCATTACCCTGTGAAGCCCCAGAGACTTTGAGGTAAGACGCAGCTCTGTGCGGAAGTGGATTATATCCAACTAGTTGGAACCTCACTTCTGTTATAGAAATATTAAGTATATGTCACCAGCAGTTCAGCAGAGAGATGAAGCTCAGTGTCATCATCGCCTTGCATGAAGAGTTCCTCTAGTTGGGATCTCTACTCAGGTAAAGCTGGGTCCTTGGCTTCATCTCAGAAGAGAATTTCAGGAGGAGTCAGAGAGTGAAACAAAGTTAAAAAGCTTATTAAGTACATGCTTTAGAATAAGTGCAGTCACTCAAAGACAGAGGTACATATCTGAAATGTAGATGTAGCTTCTCAAGAGAGAAAAGAAGGAAAGAAGCCTGTGGGCATGTGCTCCCTTCAGTTTTATTTATCCTAGGGCATGCCCTGTGTGATATTAGTCCTGGGTATCCCGCTCTGGGCACCTAGTATCACGTGAACCTCAGGCTCCACCTAGAAAGGCCTCCATCATGGATTAGGGAGGTGCCAGTAAGATTGAAAGAAGTTCCATATTTAGGTTTTTCTATTGGAGGAACTTCCCTTTAGTAAAATGAGCTTATAAGGTGGTTCAGGAGGTATATTTTACAGGTTTAAGAAGAGTATGAGGGATTGCCTGGCATGTCTTAAAGAAGCACACAATTACAGCGGGGAAAGTGACCCCAAGCATGGCTTATTGCTATTTTAACATTTGCATTATTTAAAATGTCTCCCTAAAATGACTTTTCTATGTAGGCAGTGCTCACAGTAGTTTTCTTGGTAGTTGTCCCAAAGTTCCTGATTCTCAGCTGGGGAGACCCAAACCAGATCCTAGAGTAAAAGCTCTTTCCCTTTCCATGTCCTCAGATTTCCCTGCCTTTCTGTCCTGCCTTAAATATTGTTGGGTATGGTGGTGCACATCTGTAATCCCAGCACTCAGGACACTAAGGCAGGAGGATAGATGTGAGTTTGAGACCAGCCTGGACCACATGGTGAGTTCTAGGACAGCCTGGGCTACATAGTGAGACCCTATCTCAAAAAACAAAAAACAAGCCTGGCACAGTGGCATATGCCTGTAATTCCAGCGGCTTGGGAGGCGGAGGCAGGAGGATCACAAGTTTGAGACCAGAGGCAGTCTGCGTAATTTAGTGAGACCCTGTCTCAAAAAAAAAAAAAAAAAAAGGGCTGGGGACACAGCTCAGTGGTCCTTGCAAGGCAAACACTTGCAAAGTATGCAGGCACAAGGCCCTGGGTTCAATCCCCAGTACTGGGAAAAAAAAAAAAAAATCTCTTGTCAGGTTGGAATTTACTTTCTTTAAACCTATACAACTTCTAGTTAGAAATGATTGTGTTATCTTCTCAGTCCATCCTCTGAAACTATTGTTAATGTCAAGAAAGCTTGTGGCTACAAAGCACATAGGTTGGAGAATAGAAAGAACAATTTAAATGTGTTTGTAAACTTGGTTGTTGGGGGTCAGAATTCTATCACAAATTTCCTTAGAGTCAAAGTACATCTCTTAAAAAGTCAATACCTCCAGGAGGTATAGGCTGTCAGACGCTCACACTTCAGTGTAAAGTACAACAGCTTTCTTTTCATATGTACCTTGAGACCATATGTGTTGATACAGAGAGAGTTTTGATTAGGAATAAAAATAGGGAATTTTGGAGCCAGAACATTTTGGGAGTACTGGTTGTTGGCTTTGAGACCAGGTGTGGGGAGAAGGGCATTGAAAACTAGATCATCTAGCCCAAGGAGTAGAAAAAGCCAGGAAGGTCCTAAATACAAACTTTGTTTCTTTCCTATTCCCCCTGGAGTCCCATTAAGGGTGCTTTTGTCTCTTCTTGGCTGCCTTACTGCAGGGCTGTTTTTCCAGGACCTAGACAGAACTGATGAGTTGATTGAGTTTCCATGGGAAGCCTAAGGTTGTGTATCACTGTTTAAAATGTTGATTCTTGGTTCCAAGCTTAGCTGTAACAAGAGGTGGATATATAGTTCTGACCAGATCTGACTTGGACTTCATGGCAGGCAAAGGAAGCTTCCAGGATTGACATTCTGTTATGTCAGCAGTGGTGAGAGAATGAGAGAGGAAGGGAGGGAGGGAGGGGGAGAGAGAAAGAGAGAAAGAGAGAGAGGGAGAACGAGAACAGGTGTAATGTTGCCACCTAGGCTGAGGACTTGCCCTTGTGGGGACCTCCACTCAGGTTAAGACGGGGTACTTGACTTTGTCACACAAATGAATTTCAGGATGAGTCAGAGTGAAACAGAGTTAGCTTAATAGTACATATCCAAGATATGGACATGGTCTTCTCAGGAGAGAGAGGAGTGCTGAAGTGTCTTCACAATGGATATATATAGACTTAGTGGCTTTATAAGGTACTTTGTTAATGTTTAGGGAGGTGTCAATGAGATTATCGGGTGGTACAATGGAGTTGTCTAGGCGAATGTTGATTGTAAACACGGCCCATAATCCTGTTTGTGAGATTAAGGTTAAAATTAGATATCACATACATTTTGACCCTAAGAATGTCTTATTACTACTTTAAAATTTTCATTTAAAATATCTTTCAGAATAATATCTCTCTAAAGGCAGTCTCCATAGTAGTTTTCTCGGTAGTGGTGTCAAAGTCCATGATTTGCAGCCAGTGAGATTTAAACCAGATACTGGGAGTGAAAGCTCTTCCTTTCCATGTATCTTCAATTTTTCCTGTCTTTCTGTCCTGCCTCAATTCCCTTTTTAAACGTTTCTTTTCCTGCAGTTTGCCTTGGGTCGTGCCACCTCCTTAGTGTCTTTTTCTGAGAGTATACGAACCTCACTGAAGCTTGGGATCAAGAATCAAAGCCTTTTTTTTTTTTTTTTTTGGTCGTAGGGGATTGAACCTAGCGTACTCTACCAGTGAACTGCACCCTTCGTCCATTTTTTCATTTTGATTCAAGGTTTTACTAAGTTGCACAGGCTGCCTCTGACCTCCAACTTGAAATCCTCCTGACTCCACCCCCAGAGTTCCTGGAATTACAGGCATGTAGCACCACACCTTGCTAGAATCAGTTTTTACTTCTTTGTGTCCAACACATTTCTTCCACACAGTGTCTTGCCCTATCTATATATTGATATTACTACAAAAGTAGTTAATTACCTATGTTGAGGATAATCTGAAGCAAAATTTTGATGTCAGTCCATGTTCCCATGCAGTATATCATTAGAAACTATGATCAAATTCAGATTTTAGTTTAGGTTAAAATGGGTACAGTGCACCAGCAGACCTTTGGGTACTTTTTAGTCGCACTTGGTTTAAAGCCAGCCTTAGAGCACTGATAATTGATGACTGGTATGTGCTTTCTGATGAGGTGTTTCTGGGATTTGGCTGTCCTGTAACCCAAGTGTGGCGGGATGTGTATAATTTTTGTATCCTACAAGTGACTGTGCCATCCAATCTCAGGTTTCAGGAGGGAAATTCATTTTCAAGACTACACTAACATTAATCTTAAGAACAGCACCAATTTGAGGCTTGATATCTATATCATGCAGTGTTGAGCAAGCTAAATCTTTGTCACAGCCTGCAACATCATATATTCATCCAAGACAGGGCCAATTTTTGGCTGCTCAAGTTTTCCAAGAGTTCTTTTCAAAGCCTTCTGATTGTGGAAGTACCTAACATTAGATCATTGCCCATCCTATGCCTCATTTTCTCTTCAATGGGGAATGGAAGTAGGGTATATAATGAGCATATGGAGCAATACAGCTGCCTGAGAACCAAGAAGCAATATGCCTTTAACTACAACATTTTGCAGATTTACTAATACCACATTTTTAGATGTTTTCTGCAACTTTAATAAAATAAATTTTTCTTATGTAAAAAAAAAAAAAACACAAAAAACCAAGAAGGTTGCTTTGCTACTAAAACCAAGTGAGTTGACCTAACTTTTGAATTATCTAGCTACCAAGAAATTATTCCTTATTAATTAAACAAATAAAAACAACAGCATTATCTCCTAATCAGTGATTGGATGGTAAGGACAAAGCTTGTTGAGGGTGGAAGTGAAAAACGAGAAAAAGGAAGCTGGGAATGGAGAAAGGTGTGCCCTCTTTTAGGGCCCATGTGACATGTTGCAGGTGGTGCCTGCATCTTAGTAAACAAAAACCCAATCGCCTGCGTGTCTGTTCTGCATTGCTGAGTCTTACTTAAGTGTCTGCTAGGGACAGGCAAACTATATCCAGCTGCTTATTTATTTTTTGCAATGTTTTGTTTTTATTTATTTATTTGTTACTATTATTGTGCGTTTTTGTTTTGTTTTTGTTTTATACCCACTAGGTAGGAACCATTCTCATGTTCTTAAATGGTTACATTTTAAGTGATTATATAAGTACCGCAAGTAGTCTCTCCCTTATCCCTATTCTGCTTTCTGTGGTTTTAGTTACCCATAGTGCACTATAGTTTAAAAGTATTACTTAGAAACTTCCAGAAATAAACAATTGACAAGTTTTGGATAACATTTATTATGGTACACTGTTATAATTATTATTATATTTTTCTTATTGCTTTTTTTTTTTAGTCATTGTTGTCTCTTACTGTTTCTAGTTTATAAATTAAACTTTATCATAGGTATGTATGCACAGGAAAAAATAATATATACCAGGTTTGGCACTCTGTGGGGTTTCAGGCATATCCCCAGTGTCTTCGAACATATCCCTTGTGGATGAGGATGGAGTACTATATTGTTGTTGTTAGGTGCTGTTGAGTCGGTGTCCAACTCATAGTGACCCTATGTACAACAGGTGAAAGAGTATTGTTAGTGCTTCTCTGCTATTCATAGGGTTTTCTTTTTTCTTTCTTTCTTTCTTTTTTTGTGGTACTGGAGGTTGAACCCAGGACCTCTCACTTGCATGCTTTGCAAGTGCTGGACCACTGAGCTGCACCCCCACCCCATTTTTTTTTTTTTTAAACTTTTTGAGACAGAGTCCTGCTAAGTTATACAGACTACCTCTGGTCTCGAACTTGCGATCCTCCTGCCTCTGATTCCCAAGCCGGTGGGATTACAGGCATGTGCCACCGTGCCCAGCTCATTCATAGGATTTTCAATGGCTGATTGTTTTTGGGGGGAGTGGGTTGCCGGGTCCTTCCCTCAAGCCTATAGCTTTCATGTTCTCAGGTGGTCTCCCATCCAAGTACTAACCAGGCCCAACCCTGCTTAGCTTCTGAGATCTAATGGGGTTGGCCGCCATAGCGGTACAGCTGCAGGTGGAATACTATATATGATTATCCTTAGTTTTGCCCTTGGCCAGCATAGCCTTAAAGGACCACAGGCACTTTAAAATGTCCCCTGGCCCCTGGTGTTGCCCTCCGAGCCTGGTACTTGTTTTCTTGGCTGTTCTTTTGTCATCTGGGAACAGTAGGTCAGGACACTTACTTGGGGGAAGATGATGGCCGCTTGGGGGAAGATGGTGGCCACTCAAGGATACTCTTGTCTGTGACTCCTCTTGGCTGTGGGAAGTAACAAGGAGGATTCGGGCTGAACGCTACAGGGCAGGTTTGCGTCTGATCTCAGTCTTGGAAGGCGACCTGGTAACAGGGCCTTTGAAAAGTTACAGAGCTCAGAGTTAAGCAATGGCGTAATATAAGAAGATGTGGAGAAAGTATACTTCAAAGCACTTTTGTTTTTAGGGTATAGACAGACTGTAACACTGTATTTTAGAAGCTCTTGCTTCTCTGGATCCCAGCTTTGGGACATACACCCCCGTGTGTTGTGCTTTTAGGTTGTTAGCTATTTCATTTCCAAACAATTCGGTATTTCCTGTCAGAGGAAACTTCACAGTGACAAGAAAGCACTGGGGTGGGTGCAGTGCCTTGAAGAAATGTAGAGCAGAGGAGAAATTAGCGATGTCCCTTCTGCTCAGAAGATTTGGAAGGGCTTTAGGCTCAAAAACATATGTGATTGTTGGCCTAGCTCAATTAACTATCATGATTCTCTGCAGGATAGCAGGCCTTTCTACATCCCAGCAGCATTTTGAAGAGAGGACCTGTGTGTGTCAGTAGGCCTTCGTTTTCACAGCCTCATGCACAGTAGGTACTTTTATTGAATGACTGAATGTAATGTATTTTTAAAATCTCATCATAAATACATATATCACTATTGGTTGCCCTTTTTAGAACAGTGCTTATATTAGTAATGGACGCACCATTTTGTCACCAGTGGTACAGCAGAGGTACAGCTCAGCGTGGCCTCCTGGCCTGAGGAGCTCCCCTAGTTGGGCCCTCTGTTTAGGATAAGCCAGGTCCTTGGCTTCATGGCAGAAAAGAATTTCAAGACGAGTCAGAGAGTGAAGCAGAGTTACAGCGTTTATTAAGCACGTGCTTTAGAATACATGTGGGTACTCAGAGGGGGGGCGCATCTAAGACATGGACGTGGACTTACCAAGAGGGCAAACAAGAAGTAGTAAAAAGAGAGGTGGCGTGTGTATTCCCTCCAGTTTTATTTAACCTAGGGCACGCCCCGCTTGATGTCAGTCCTGGGTGCCCAGCTCTGGGACCCTCATCTGATAAGAGCCTCAAACTCCACCTGGAAGGGCACCTGTCATAGGCTGGGGAGGTGCAAATAAGTTCAAAAGGAGAAATTTCATTCATTTAGGTTTTTCTATTGGAGGAACTTCCTTTTAGTAAAATGAGATTATGGGATACTTTATATAGGTTTAAGAAAAGAGTCACGAGGGAGTTCCCTGGGAGTGTCTCAAGCACAGAATTACAGAGGAGAAAGAAGGGCCAAAGTCAAAGTTATGTACATTTTGTCCCCAAGCATGGCTTATTACTATTTTAACATTTTCATTATTTAAAATGCCTCCCCAAAATAACATCTCTATGCAGGCGGTCCTCACAGCAATCTTCTTGGTAGTTGTGTCAGAGTTTTCAGCTCTCACCTGGTGAGACTCAAATAGATCCTGGGGTGAAAGCTCTTTCCTTCCCATGTCCCTCAAATTTCCCCACCATTCTATTCTGCCTCCGTTTGTGTGATACTTTCTGAAAGATAAGAATCTTACCTGACCCTCCTAAGAATCCTGTGGAAATAGATGTCACTGAGATGCTCAGAGAACTTCAGGGTCAGAGAGTTAGCTAGTGACAAGCCAGGGACTTAAAATGCTTACCAGCTACGGCAGCTGGAGGAAGCTTGGTGTGTTGTGCTTTCTGTCCCTCGGCCCCCAGCACCTGGCAGAAGCACAAGCCTGTCACCTTGGCAAATGCTGAAGTCCTTCCTGGATCCTTCGGAAGCAGGTGGTGGTTGCTGCTGTCCCGAAGAGCAGAGACTGCAGTTCCTCCTCCCAGCACTCCGTGTCTTTCCACTGTGTGCATCTGTTTCTCAGAAGTCCCATAGCCTTTCTCCTGCTCTCCCTGATTGCAATTCCTTGCCCATTCCTCAGTCACGCCCTGCAGGGGGCTGGCTCTGGAACCTGGTCAGAGGTTACGGTTTGTGCCTGTCTTACTTCACAGCAACCAGGCGTCTTGACTGATACTTAAGCCCTGGGATGGGCCCTTGGCCTCACCCACCCCGAGAAGCCCAGCACTGCATGTGATTCAGTGCCAGGGCCTCCCTTTCATCCTTCGTCCTCCTCCTGGGTCCAATAACCTATCGTGGCTGTCACCCTGGCCTTACATTTTTTCCCTGGTTTTCAGCAAAATGAGGAACTTGGGCGCAAATGTATCAAAATACAAATCCACCTCTGCCATCCGTCTCTGACTTTTACTCACAGGCGGAGACCAGAATCCATAGTGAGATCCAGGCTCTCCCTCTCCTCAGCCTCTTGGGGTACCACATCTGCCTCCTGCTGCCCATCTGGGGTGATCTTTGTCTGTCCTACCTTAGTGGGCCAGTTCTCTCTTTCCACGGGGCCATTGAGAGGGAAAACCTTCCCTGATCTCCCTCCAGTGGCCACTTCCTGCATCTTGGACCATTCTGTGCGTTCCCTTCATATCCTTATTGCAGTTTTAGTTTGCCAGTTGCTGACAGGTTCCTTGTTTTTTCGCTGACACCCCCATTAGCTTGTGAACTCCATGAAGGTAGAATCATGCTGATTCTAGATGCTTCTCAGCTAAGATGGGGTCAATCTGCATAAAACCATCCTAAGTTAAAAATAATCCTAAGTCAATGCATCTACTACCACTAACCAACTAAACATCATGACTTAGGTCCCCAGCACGGCAAACATGGGAGAAGGACTTGGCAATCCACTCCAAAGCAATCTCGAGACAATCAGCCATCGAAAACCCTATGAATAGCAGACAAGTACTGATGTAGTGCCAGGTGTGGCACAGTATTGGGCAGTGCTTCATTCTGTTGTATGTAGGGTCTCTATGAGTCAGACCCTAACAACACTGTAGAGTGCTGGCTGTTGACCCTTAGGGTCGCCTAGCTGACTGGGAGACAGTACTTGTACCACATGTCACTAGCCTGGGAAAATATCACAATTTACAGTTCTGAGTTGAGGTTTCCGCTGAAAACCTATTGTTTTTGCATCATTGCAAAGGTGTTACCACAGCAGGCCCATTTTGCCTGCTGTGCAGTTTGCCAGTCACTGAAGCAGGAGTTTTGCAAAAGACAAAGTTTATTTGTAAGGGACCAGTCTTGTGGAGGCAGGACAAGCCTTCAGTTTGCTTCCTTAGGGGTAGGGTGTAGAGGTATTTATAGGTTAAAGCAGGAAGATAGTCGAAAGCGTGGGGAAAAGTGATTGGAGGTGAAGTAACTGGTGGTCTGTGCTTGTAGAATTAGACTTCATGGCTCTTCGTAGGACACAGAAATGGGACTCAGAAAATGGAGGGGGTTAGCATGATCCAAGGGTAGATCTGATGTCAAACAGTCACCTGTCAGACCTGCACAGGTCTAGGCAAGGTACATCTAAATTCCTGTAAAACAACTTATACCATCAAAGGTGTTATCCATGGTAAAGAGAGTTAGGGGTCTATTACTTTTTGTTTAGCTAAGCAAGTGCTAAAATCACTGATGAAAGCAAGTGACTGGAAGTAAATGAAACTAGAGGGCTTCACTAGGATTTCCCTTCATTTCAAATTGTTTTCAAAGTTGAAAAATATTTACGTGGGAGTCCATCTGTATACTCATTGTTCAGTTTCTGGTGCTTACTACAGAGCCTGGCACAAAAGAGATTCTTAATAAATATCTATTGGACGAACCACTGAACGGATTCCATTCTATATGTGAAAATTCTAACTCCTGTAGCGCTTCCTCCTGGAGATTATGTTCTGTTAGCCCAGCAATAAGCAGCTACAATGAGCTGGCTCCCAATTTCCAGCTTCCCCAGAGCAGGACCAGAAACTTTATAGGGTGTCAATTGATTCCAATATGCTTTTGTGCTTACGTTAGTGAACAACTGTAAGTGTGATGTTCTGCTTTTAGTTTTTCCTATTTGAAAATTTACCTTGGCTCTTGAAAAACCTGTGGTGGAGGGGTTTTCATGTAGTTATTACAATCCATTTCTAACTTCCTCCTTATTTCAAAATGTTCAAGCTGAAGAGAAACAACTTTTAATTTCTGCATTACTACGCCACCTAGTGGATTGTACATCTGTTACCAGGCGTTAGTTTTTCCCAATTTCCTGGTAACCACAAATTCCACAAAAAGGAAAAACTGAGTGCCTTTTTATGCTTTAAGATCACATACTCATTCTGTCAGTGATTTTTGTTACTGGGCAAGTATGGGTTTTATAAGAGGAGCTCAATGTCTAATTCAGAATTTAAAGAAAATGTTAACTCCTGTCTCCGCAATTTTCCATGTTACTATTAAAACAAAACAATGCAAAGGCTATCAGTTTAACTA
>VMDO01005896.1:49448-106606 GCA_007922755.1 Pedetes capensis | reverse complement strand
GACATCATTGCTGATGTCAGGTGGATATTAGCTGAAAGCAGAGAATATCAGAAAGATGTCTATCTGTTTTATTGAGTACGCAAAAGCATTTGATTGTGTGGATCATAACAAATTATGGATAACACTTTGGAAAATGGGAATACCAGAATACCTAATTGTGCTCATGAGACATCTGTACATGAACCAGGAGGCAGTTGTTCGAATAGAACAAGGAAACACTGAGTGGTTTAAAGTTGAGAAAGGTGTGCGTCAGGGCTGTATACTTTCACCCTATCTCTTCAATTTATACTCTGAGCAAATAATCCGAGAAGCTGGACTTTATGAGGAAGAACATGGCATCAAGATTGGATGAAGACTCATTAACAACCTATGTTATGCAGATGACACCACTCTGCTTGCTGAAAGTGAAGAGGATTTAAAACATTTACTGATGAAGATCAAAGATCATAGCCTTCAATACGGGTTACAACTAAACATCAACAAAACAAAAGTCCTTAGGACTTCGTCAGCACGCAACTTCACAATAAATGGAGGAAAGTTTGAGGTTGTCCAAGATTTTGCTTTGCTTGGCTCTATAATCAACACCCATGGAAGCAGCAGTCAAGAAATCAAAAGATGCATTACTCTAGGAAAAGCTGTGGCAAAAGATCTCTTTAGAGTATTGAAAAGCAAAGATGTCACATTGAAGATGAACGTGCGTCTGACTCATTCCATGGTATTTTCAGTGGCATCATATGGTTGTGGAAGCTGGACATTGAACAAGAGAGACAGAAAAAGAATTGATGCTTTTGAATTGTGGTGCTGGAGACGTCTATTGAATATACCATGGACTGCCAAAAGAACCAACAAATCTGTCCTAGAAGAAGTACAACCAGAGTGCTCCTTGGAAGCAAGAATGGCCAGACTGCATCTTACATATTTCGGACATGTAGTCAGGAGGGACCAAACCCTGGAGAAGGACATCATTTTTGGGAGAGTGGCAGATCAACACAAAAGAGGGAAACCCTCCACCAGATGGATTGACACAGTGTCTGTAACAGTGGGTTTAAACATAAATAAGATCGTTTGCTTGGCACAGAATTGGCAAGTGTTTCGATCTGCTGTATATAGGGTCGCTATGAGTCAGACTCAACTTGATGGTACCTAACAACCACAACAATTGCAGTAATGTCTGCATCCATGGCACCCTAGCATCTGATCCCTCCTGATCTCAGAAGCTAAGCAGGGTTGGCCTGGTTAGTCCTTGGATGGCAGAAGCCCAGGAAATACCAAGTGCTGGAGGCTAGGGTGAAGGACCTGGCAATCCACTCCTGAAACAATCCATCTTTGAAAACCCTTTGAATAGCAGAGAAACATTGCCATAGTACCAGCATGGCACAGTGTCGGAGAGTGTTTTGTTGTGTTGTACGTAGGTCACAATCTGTCAGACCTGACTCAATGGCACCTAACAACAACAACAACAAGTACAGTAACGAGCTCTTAGGGCCACCAGTCACCTATTCTGCATGGGGGGAGAATGTGTGTCTGTGTGTATGTGTGTGTGTATGACTTGTGGGGGAGAAGTCAAAGGCAGCTCAGAAGAATAGCAAAAACTAGTATTTGAGAAATAATGTCTTAGACATTCACTTGTTCTGACCAATCAGTGATCAAAATAGCACATGTATAAATAACCTAGCCAAGTATCATGCCTGATATCACCAGATTGAAAGATGTGATGGACATTAGCAAGCTACTATTGGAACAGGTTGCCTTCAGTACTGTAATTGGCAGAGGCTCATACTGGGATGTAGGAGAAAAGCCATGGAAAGCTTTTTTTTTCCATTGGCTATCAGTAGTCAGAGAGAAATTTCCCAAATTAAAAGTTTTTTGTGCTTAGATAACTTATTGGCTCTCCCAGCTGTGCTGTAGATACATGTCCTTGCATATATAATTCCACTTCAATGTCTTTTATATCATCCCTTCTTCTGGGATGTCTTCCCCTCTCTTCTTTACTATCTAATAACTACCCATCACTGAAGACATATTCTGTAAAAATGTGGCCTATTTTTTCAAATACTGTCTTCTTCATGAAGTATTGTCCTCCCTGTTCAGGCCACAGTAGCCCAGTATTCCTCAACTTCAGTAATCTAGACCACGCAAGTGTTTCATTGCTTCCTAATTATTTAATTGGAGATAGTAAAATATAATGACTAAAATGTATGCATCCTGTATGCTCCTGAATATGTTATCTTTGAAAGCTTCTCATTTATTAAATGAAGATATAAGTCCTCTTTACCTTATAGGGTTATTCTGAAAGTTAAATAACAATAGTGCATGCCAACTGGCATGTCCAATAATTAGTGGTAGTGGTGAATGGAGGTAATGATAATAGTGCTAATAGTAGTAATCATTACCATCATCATCATAATCTCCAACTAGATTGCACAGCCTTTGAGGGCTGGGGTCATGTCTTCTAGCTGCTTTTTCACTGAATTTCCTATAACCTCCAAAACATTCAATTAGCTAATTTGATGTCTTCTGATGGTATGCTCAGCTCTTTTCAATAGTACTGGTTCAAAGACATGAAATTGCAGCAGGAGTATAATTTATAAATTTTATTGCCATCTGTAGAATCCCATTGTTGTTTTTCTTAGTTTTGTTATTGTTGGGAGTCCTGAAGTTGGATCTGACTCATAATAACCCAATGTACAACAGAGTGAAACACTATCCAGCAGTATATCATGCACATGATCTTTTTATATTTGAGCCCATTGTTGCAGCCACTGTTTCTTCTCATTTTGAGTCATGCCACATCAGCAAAAGGAGGCCCCAGGGGCTTTACTCCCTTCCTGTCATTAAGGTTGACTCTACTTTGAGGAGACAACTCTTCCCCAGTAATTTCTTGAATGCCTTCCAACCTATGGAGCTCATTTTCCAGCACTATGTTTCACAATGCTTCTCTGATAGTCATAGGGTTTTCAATTGGTAATTGTTTTGAGAAGGAGGCTGCTGGGTCCCTGAGATGTTTTTTCTTGTTCTTCGTGCATGAGTAGTTTGGATGGAAATTGCTGAAGTAATCATGTGCCAGTAGACTAAAAATAATAGGAAACTTCTCAGTCATCTCAAACTCCTCTGCGGTTCAGACTTAGGGAAAAGAAATGGGTGCAGAGAGAAAGAAGGGAAGGGAGGAGAGAAGGAAAGAAACACACATACTAAAATGCCACCTGGTAAATTGCTTTCAAATTCCATGACTTCCTGCCACTTCAAGCTGTATTGTTTTAATCCTTGTAAAAAATCTGGCATTGGGGCCTTATCTACCATTTGTCCATTGACCATTTCTGTAAAGAGTTTGCCAGAGGTTAATTGATAAGGAAACTAAATACTGGAAACTTAATAAATTATTTGGCTTGTCATTTCTTTTCAGCTGATAATAGTAGAACTTTGAATGTAGATTCCACTACAATGACGCTACCTATGTCTGATCCAACTGCATGGGCCACAGCAATGAATAATCTTGGAATGGCACCGCTGGGAATTGCTGGACAGCCAATTTTACCTGGTATGTTATTTTTAGTCACCTCACAAGTACTTTTTATTGACCATGTGGTAACAAATGGAACAGTATGACACAACTTATTTTGAAGTTGACATTTACCAGATTCTGCCTAGAGTGTGCATTTTTGTAATATGAGCTTTATAGGCTGGATGGTCAGTAGTTACTAGTACACTCATGGTGGCACTTTGGACAAGCTAGGGGTATATCTGATGCAGAATAGAGTGGGAGAATATTTAAACAGTTCATTAAAATAAAAGCAGAATTTTAGCAAGTAATTACAGAGTTTGCCTAATTTTATAGATCTCTTAAAGGAGGTAAATAAACATGAAGATGGAAAGAGAATTGACTTAGACATCCCCCAAATCGTAGATTCCTAAAGGGCAGGAAAGAAGATGGTAGGGATATCATCCCAAAGCCTATTTTTAACATTGAATAATGTTGTTTATAACTATCTATCTATCTATCTATCTATCTATATATAGAGATAGATAGATAGATAGATAGATAGATAGATAGATAGATATAGATATGTATAAAAACAAAATAACCCATAAGAAAATGGATGTGTTAGACTAACTCCCTCTCCACTAAAGATGAAATCACAAGAAAAAAATAACAAATATTTGATTGGTTTAATTTAGATACAAAAAAAGCTTCTTAGCCAGTCAGAGCTAATTAGCCATTACTGTATATTTGTGAAGACATTAGGGAATTGCCATTTCAGGGAGCCTAGGGTGGTTTTTTAAACAGCTTAAACATTAATCTCCCCAGATTTACTTAATTGTAATCCTACTTAAAGGCACAACAAGACCAAGCCAATCTAGAATCGTGTTACTCAAATTGTGCTGTGTATAATTGAGGAAGTATTTAGATTGCCAGAATGTCAGGCCTCAGCCCAGACCTACTAAAATAGAAGCTGGATTTTCATAAAATCCCCAGGTGATTCACAGGCACGTTCATGTTGAGAAATAGGTATAGAGTGGTGCCATTTTGTTGTACCATTTGTTCATATAGTTTGTTATTCCTTCCCCCCAAGATAATTTCACAATTCCAGTCCAGATTTTAAATCTTTATAGGTTATACTGGGGTTGAAGCAGTTTAGGCAACATCAACAGTAATAATAAATTTAGAGATGTTACTACACTGAACACCAGGAAACAAATGTAAAAGCAACCAAACATGAGGAAGAAAAGGATATGAGTAGAGAAAATGGGACCCTAAATTCTGTATGTGGAGGAAGCAAAGAATGATTTGCCAAACTATAATTCATACCATAGGTTATAGTTGGCTACACTGTGTTTTTCTCCACGTTCTCCATTAGACCAACCATGGTTGAAATGAACAACCACATTTCAGAGCAGGGATTCTTGGAAGGCCAGAATGATTGGACTGTGGATTTCCGTAGATCTTACATGACTAGTGAGGCTAGACTGTGTTACTACAGGAGCTAGTACTGCAGAGTGGTTAAGATCTTAGACGCTGGATTCAATCTGCCTAGATTGCAATCCTGTTTCATTATCTGATCTTGGGAAATTATATATCTTCTGAGACTCAATTTCCTTAGCCATACAATTAATTAGCAGTACCTAACTCCTCCAGTCATCTGCAGCCATAGCACCCTAGCTTTGGATCCCACCCGTTCTCGGAAGCTAGGCAGGGTCAGCCTGGTTAGCCCTTGAATGGGAGACCGCCTGGGAATACCAGGTGCTGCAGGCTAGGGAGAAGGACCCAGAAGCCCACTCCTGGAATAGTCAGCCATCAAAACCCCTATGAATAGCAGAGAAGCACCGACAATAGTGCCGGGGGTGGCACAGTGTCAGGGAGTATTCCATTCTGTTTTACATAGGGTCACTGAGTCAGACCTGACTTGACAGCACCTAACAACAACAACTCCTAGAGTTATGAGAATTAAATCATATTTAGCACAATGCCTGGCACAGAGTAGGTGTTCAAAATCCTTTTAAAATCATTATTTCTCATAGTCATTTCTAAAGAAAGTAATGTGTTTTGTATTTAGTGTTTCTTCATTACTTCATTATACTAGAATTTAGACTAAAATATTACATATTTTATAGTTCTATGTGCTGTTGTCCTGAGTTCCAGTGCTTATATTCTAAGGTGACAAGGCAATCTCCTCAGACTTTAATACTCCAAGTTTATAGCAGTCTGGGCCACATGAGTAAATGTTCCAGGAAAAGTCTTGAAGCCACATCTGCTCTGAGGCCAAGACTACTAAATGTTAACTTATGTCCAATTATTCATAAATTACCATGTCTAAACATAAACCTATGCTCACAAAGTAAACTTCAATACTTATCTACCCTCTATCATGTGCAGTAGAAAAGGCCTAGCAATAAGAGCAAAACTTCCTCCAAACTTTGAGCTGGGGAAATAATATGGTTGGACAATTGGGGTAGGTTTTCTTAACAGTAGCTCAGAGGGCTTTTTTCAGACAGTACCTTACTCAGTGCTTTACAACACCGGCCTTGAAATCAGACTGCTTGGATTTGAGTCTTTGTCTCTTGCTTTCCAGCTATATGACCTTGAGCAATTTATTTGACCTTTCCACTTCAGTTTACTCATCTGTAAAATGGGGATAATTATAGTATCTACCTCATGGGATTGTTGTGGCGATAAAATAATATACTTAGCACAAAGTTTTGCATACAATAAGCCTCAATAAATGTTCACAGTCATCATTATTATTACTGTTAGCAGTACTATATACTCTTTGAGGTAAAGGAAGTAGTAACATCTTTCAAATGGCTACTAAGCTCCCACTTAATTTGAAAGTAGGTGAGTGCTATGTAGCCACTCTTAACTCTAATGACTGTTCCCCACATCCATCTTGGGAATTTGAGTGGTTTTAATTTCTATCACTAGCCTCATTTCCCTACATCTTGTTTACTTAAGGAATGTAAAGAAATCACTTCTCAGGTCTCCTTCAACTATATGATCCAATAATCTAGCCTACCACTATGCTCCAAGAAAAGTTGCTTGATTCTTTCAAAACCTGGTCTTAGAAATGCTCATATTTAGTCTGGTGCTTCCGCTGTTGTCTTGAAGTACATGGGCAATAACTTCAGCCTATGGCATACTTTGTAAAGCTGTGTACAATCACTTGAGTTATGTGTGAAATGACTTTTCTCCTCTCTGTATTATTTTAGTGATGGAGTTTACTACTGAGATTAAAACATGGGTTCTGAAGTCTAAAACATGGGTTTTGAAGCCAGCTACCGTGGCACATGCCTGTAATCCCAGCAATTCAGGAGGCTGAGGCAGGAAGATCATTAATTCAAGGCCACAGGCAGCCTGTGCAACTCAGTAAGACCCTGTCTCAAGACAAAAATAAAAAGAAAGCTGATGGTGCAGCTCAGTGGTAGAGCACTTGCATAGCATGTATGAGGCCTGGGTTCAATCCACTAGTACCTGAGAGAAAAGAAAACATGAATTCTGGATTCAGACTGCCTAGGTTTAAATCCCTATCTGCCATTAACTAGCTATGTGCCTTCTGGCAAGTCACCTTAACCTCTCCATGCCTTCATCTATAAAATGGAAAAAATAATAGCACCTATGTATAGGGTTTTATGAAGATTAGTGATTTAATACATGTAAAATCTCTGATGCCTGGCTCATAGTAATCCTGAATTAACTCCGTTATCATTATTATTTCACGTTCACATATGATATATGTGATGGTTAATCTAAATTGTCAACTTAATTGGATTGATAGATGCCTAACAGATTAGTAAAGCACACCTCTAGGTGTGTCTGTGAGGGTGTTTTCAGAGACAATTGACATGTAGGACCATAACAGAGGGTGAAAGACCCACCCAAGATATGGGTAGTACCATCCAGTAGGTTCAGGGTTTAGGTGGAATAAAAAATGAAAAAGAAAGAAGCCAGCCAGAATGCAAAAACTCCATTCTTCTTTAACAAGTGTGTCTATTGCTATTGCCATTGCCATTGGGGTCAGACTTCAACTTCTTCAGCCTTTCAATGCAGACACAAACCAACAACTCTCCAGGGATCTTCCAGAATTTCAGCCTCGGGCTGGGAATACCTTATCCATCCCCCATGTTCTGAAGCTTGTTGTTGTTAGGTGCTGTTGAGTGAAATCCAAGTCAGTGACCCTATGTACAACAGAACGAAACACTACTCAACACTGTGCCATGCACACAATCTTTTCACATTTGAGCCCATTGTTGCAGCCACTGTGTTTCTTCTCACTTTGAGTCATGCCATATCACTAAAAGGAGGTCCCAGGGGCTTTATTCCATTCTCATCATTAAAGTTGACTATACTTTGGGAAGATAACTCTTCCACAGTCATTTCTTGAATGCCTTCCAGCCTGGGGGCCTAATTTTCCAGCATTATATTTAACAGTGCTTCTCTGCTATTCATAGGGTTTTCAATGCTAATTGTTTCCGGATAGGGCTGCCAGGTCCTTCTCCCTAGCCTGTCCTAGTCTCAAAGCTCAGTTGAAACCTGTCCACCATGGGTGTCCCTGCTGGTATCTGAAATATGGGTAACATAGCTTTCAACATCACAGCAACATGCAAGCCCCCATAGCATGACAAACTGACAGACATGTGGGCATCCAGTTTCTTACACTGAACCAAAACCATGTTCACTGGCTCTCCAGCATGCAAACAGCCATTGTTGGACCATGTAGCCTCCAATTGTTTAAGCCAATCTAAGAAATCCCCTTTATAATTATGTGTGTGTATGTTTTTTATTGGTTCTCTCCCTCTAGAAAACCTTGATTAATATAATATATGACTCACCAAAAGTTAAATTATGGTTCATTTGTACTCCTAATAGCAATGAAGGATGTGGGAGTGAAATTTTCCCTGGTGAAGCACTGGGCAGTGGGAGGTGAATAGTGTATGTCTGACAGTGCTAATACCTGCTCCTTACAAATCTGGTGAGGATTTCTGCAGAAATGGAAGCTTTGCAGCACCTCCAATGCTGCCTATCCTGATTTTCAAGATCTGGGGAAGAGGATGGCAGCTATCTGTATGATGTTATGTTTTAACCTCCCTAATCTACTCCTGGCTGGGATTTAGCTCAGTTGGTAGAGCCCCGCTCTACAGTTTCTGAGGTCCTGGGTTCGATCCCCAGCACGGCAGAAATGGGAGAAGGATGTGGTGGCACCTAACAACAACAACAACAATCTACTCCTGACCCTCTAGGAAGTGGACTAGTGGGCAGGGGAAGAAAAGTATTGGTAGTAGGGACATTACATTTGATCAAAGTACCTTATATGTGCATGAAAAATGCCATAATGAGACACTATTTTGCACAATTAATATACAATAGTAAAATGAGTTTTAAAGTAAAAAAATTGGAAAAGGCAGCAAATGACCCATATAGAGCAGTTCCCTGAAATCACCTTATTGATGGCTCAGTAATTCAGCTACGTTTCTGTTCCTCAGGAGGTTTCCTATTGAGCCAGCAGACTACTCTTTGTTCTGTCTCCTCTGACCTGTCTGTGACAACAGAAGTCTTTGGCATTGATGAAAAACAAATGATACATAAGCTTTTTTGACATCCCCCAGAGAGCTCGTATCTTATACATTCATGGATGCTGAGTCTCGTGGACACATATTTGTCATAAAGAAAATGCCTGGGATAATTATTATATTCATTGAGTGGGGAGCAGAGATAGGCTCTCTCTGGGGTTTGGTGTGAAGCTGCCTTTCATGTCATGTTGTAATTTGTACAGCTTTTCTTTGATAAAATTAATCCACAGTGATAGCAAATCAGGAGATCCCCTCTCACGGCTCTCTTTTTCTGCAAGAGTGTTTGCTTTTCCAAAGTGGTCAGATAGGACTAATGTTAGTTTTTCCATGAAGAGAGGCACCCAAAGGAGCCAGGCCTTCTCATTAAAGAGCATTTTTCTGCCTCAGTCATCTCAGATGAAACCACAGATGAATGAACTAAGAAATACTCATTGATCCCTGCTTGCTGCTTTCTTTCTTTCCCCTTAATTAAAATATACTTATCTGCCAAGTAGGAAGCCTGTGAAATCTGAAAGAAGAGTCCCTTATTATGGTGTTTCCCCTGAAATGCCTGCATTCTAGTAAGAGAGAATGGAAAAATGTGGACTCATGAACCTATTGCCAAAACAAGACCCCACCCACATATGGGCATTGGCATTCTAAAGAGGCAGTTCTCACTAAACCCAGCAGGCCAACTCTGATGGGAACAGAAAGGAAAAATGAGATTGCGTGTCTCATGAACGGCCACTGTTCTGCAAGCTCCTCAAGGAGTCCTAGACTTAGATTTGTATTATTGCTAATATCTTCCGATTCATTATGCTTTCAGGGGCAAATATGGTGAGATCCAGACAAAGAGTACTGCTCATCATCATGACACTTTACCAAAAGCCAATAATACATGAAACAGTATACCAAGTAGAATTAACGTTTCTCCAAAACAAGCTTGAACTCTACCAGTAATGGTACTCTCAAGACTCTCCATGAAGTGCATCTATACTCAGAGAGATGTGTTAGTCTCCAAGACACCCGTACATACTCTCACATTTATATAATGGCCTGAAGGTAGATCAGTGAAGACCAAGTTGCCATCATTTGGTCTGGATACAGCTGAGACCCTACTTGTATGAAAATGTGTGAGGTTCCATACATATAGTGGAAAAGGTTAAATATGTTGCAGTTACTTATCGTGTAGCTATTATAGAGATACTTGACTTCAACAAAATATATGATTTATACAATCCATGTACTGTCATGTTTTTCTTCAGGAACAAGCACATCATGCTGGATTTAGGTGCTTGCAACCACAGTAAGATGAATTGGGACATGGAAGAAAAATAGGAAGTATAGAGATTGGCCACTGAGGTGCCTGAAAAAGTTGAATCCTGGTCATGTCCCCTGAGGACTACTCCACAAACATAGATACTGAGAAATCATCATCACAATTTATATAAATAAATGTTGTAGAGCCATTTTACATAGAAACATTTTTAAATATTTAAAGCCTTTAGAACTGTACATGAAGCTCAAGGGCTAGAGGATCTTTGAGGTAAGGATGGCAAAGCCTTAACTAACTGAAATAAATAAATACATGATGACAGGAACAGTCAATAAAAAACACTTTCTATGGAAACTATTAGGAAGGGTCTGAGTGAGGCCATTTGTTTATTCACTCACTCATACTCTAATTAAGTAAAGCCTAGTGTAGGTACCGTGAGAAGCCCTGGGAAGAAAGCATTGAAGAAGACAACAAAGATTCCTGCCCTCATACTGCTTCCAGTACTTTTAGAGCAGTATATTTTTTCCCTAATAAAATCAGTTTTTAGGTCTGAGCAGACAACAACTCAAAGGCTTCCCATCCAATTAGTTCACTTGATCTTAAACATCCATTCATTAAAAAATATATTGAGCTAGTTAGCTGGGTACCATTATGCAACCTATAATCCAGTGACTCAGGAGGCTGAGGCAGGATGATCACAAGTTCAAGGCCAGATGCAGCCTGTACAACTTAGCAAGACCCTGTCTCAAAAACATAAAAAGGAAGGCCTGGGGGTGTGTCTCAGTGGAAGAGCTCTTGCTTAGCATGTACAAGGCCCTGAGTCCAACCCTCAGTACTGGGAAAAGTATTTTAGATAGATAGATAGATAGATAGATAGATAGATAGATAGATAGATAGATAGATCGATCTATCCAGAGAGTGGGGTAGGAGGGAGAGAGAAAGTGTGCACATGCCAGCCCCTACAAGCTACAATAAGAGGGTATCCAAAACAGGTATGGTTAATCCTTTGGCAAAGGCAACAAACTATTACGATAACAAGAATCAGAGTGGAAACTTGCATGAAGGTGTTATTTTAGACAAAGTGGAGTGAAGGAAAGTTCTAGGTAAATAGTGGTCAGGGAAGGCTCACGGAAGAGGTGACATTTGAACTAAGTGTGCAGAGACCCAGGAATGGGGTGGGACAAGTAACTAAGTCTGGGCAGAGGAAATGGTATGTCAATGACTAGAAGTTATATAAGAGGGGATAGTATGGATATAGTTGTGAACTACTGAGTTGAACTAGATTCTCTCATTCTACAAATACTTCTAAGCAGTTTATAAGAAAAGGTTACAGTATAAGAAAAAATACAAATAATTAGCATCTGAGAAACTATAAAGAATAAAAGGTAAGGACCATGTATGGCAATTAATTAAAATTCTGATGTGTAGGTCATAGGATCCCACCCAGTTTCTAAAGTCAGAAACACCCGTGACCAGGCAGGCAAAACAAAAAAGGGTAACCTGGTCAATTATAATTTGAATTTTTCATGGAAAAAAACTATACCAGTCCTTGAGGAAAGAGAAACTTTTCATAGCCCTTAATTTAAGGGTATGTGATATTCTAGTTATGAAAGAAATTTCCCACAGGGAGTTTTATAAAGAGAGGTTCATAGTAAGTGATAGTTGAGTGATCTCAAAAGCCCAAACATTGGTGTGTAGCCCAGGGCTAGTCAATATTACTTTCCTTAGTCCGCTGGAAAATATAAAAACTAAAACTACAGTGAATTTGTCATGAAGCTAAATTTGCTTGATTGAAAGGGCTGCTGTTTATTCGGAGATTATAGACCTTGTATATTTTGGGTTTTAAAATGTTCTTTTATAACCTGCATCAATGGCAAATTAGTTAGTTTCTCTGTTGTTTTTCCATACATCTTCTCTCAGCAAAGGAAGAGGCTGACAACCTTAAATATATGTATGTATTCATCTCTAACATCCGGAAATCTAGGAAGGATGATGTAGTGGGAAAAGTCTCCATTAATGCTCCTCCAAAAGTATCCAAAGCCTCAGTGGATGAGAGTTAAGGGCATAATCCAGAACCAGCCAAATGCTCTACCAGAAGAGTACAGGGAAGATGGATTATTGTTGTTGTTAGGTGCCATCTGGTTGGACCTGACGGATGGTGACCCTCATAGGGTTTTCATCGGCTGATTGTTTCCTTATTGCTTTGGGAGTAGACTACCAAATCTTTCTCCCATTTTTGTGGCACTGGGGATCAAACCCAGGTCCTCAAGGGAGTGCAGTGCAGTGCTCTACCAACTGAGCTAAGCCCCAGCCCCAGAAGATAGATTAGAAGGGTAGATATTTGCAAAATCTTGAACTGTAGGAATGAGGCTCAAGAAGTGGAAATTTAGAATCGAAGTTGAGATATATTGGGGAGAGACTTTGTAAACTGAAATATACCACATAACCCCCTTAAGCCCAGTTTGCCAGCTTTTTTTCCATCATACATAAACCAGGCCATTCCTACCTCAACTTTTAGAATGGGTTGAAACAAACTTTTAGAATGGTTGGATAATCTTCTGGGGAGGCAGGACAGATGCTGCTACTATTTCAGAGTCATTATGCAAAACTTTTGGAATGTGTGTTTTCAGGAGGGCAGGTAATACATCTAGGATCATCTTGCAGCTCTTCCAGTCTTCATTAGAAATCTGACTTCTCTCTTCAGGTTGGCTGCCTGAAGTCCTTTAAAGGATCTGTGTAGAAAGATGGTAGTCAGGACTGGAATGGGTTAAAATTTCTCAATACCCACGTATAATTCTTAGTTTTTCAATGAATTTTGTGGAAACACTAAAGAAATAACAGTAATATCCCAGAAATGCATAGCTGAATTGGAATAATAATTTTCTATAAAATAGCTTAATTGTACATATATAATTAGACCCTATTTGGAGCACTTATTTTTGTTTTTTTGTTTTGTTTTGTTTTGTTTTTTGGTCATAGATACCTCATTTTTTATTAAAATTCTCTTCATGAAGAATATATTTCAATTACAAAAACTCTCCATGTAAAAAAGGATGTATTATAATCCAGTTCTTTGTAAAGAGTAATGCTATTTTCATAGGATGTACTGGAAGTCTTTTTTTCCTTCAAATTAACTGGTTACTGTGAATAAATATGATGAAATGGTTTTTACTACAAGAATTGCCTTTTAAATTCCAAAACAAAAGCATTACATGAAAGTTGACTTTAACAGAAATGGGTGTTGCATTATTTCTTCCACAAGAGCCTGTACCTTTTATTTTGTCATGATTTATGTTTCCTGATATGCTTTATCTCATGCTTGACTAATTATAAGTGTGAAGGGGGGTTAAATGAGGAGCACTTATTTTGGAGTAGTCTATGGCCTAATTTTTTTTTTGTTTAGTTTTTATTCTGAGTACAAACTACCTCCTAGGGCTCAAGGGCCTGTGGAATACTTAAAAAATTAGAAATGGAGCCAGGTGTGGTGGTACATACTTATAATCCCAGCACTTGGAAAACTGGCAGTAGGATTGTGAGTTTGAGGTCAATGTTAGCTACATTCAAGTTCAGGCCAGCCTGGGCTACAGGAAAAGATGCTATCTCAAAAATACTTACAAAAAAAAAGATGAGGAATGAAGCCAGAGGAGTTGGATAGAAAGAAATCACAAGGTGGAGGCAGAGCCTTTCTGAGGGTGTGAAGGTACTTGGAGCCAGCTGGAACAAGGGTTCAATTCCAAAAATACAAGCAAGATAGTAAATGTGTCACATCCTGCCTTTGCCTTTCTCCAATACATACACATTTTGCTTTGTTTTTGTTTTTTGTTTTTTGTTTTTTGTTTTTTGTTTTTTGTTTTTTTTGAGACATGGTCTCACTGTATATCCAGGGCTGGCCTGGCACTTGATACATAGCCCAGGCTGACCTGGAACTCAGGATCTTCCTGTCTCAGCTTCCTGAATGCTGAAATTACAGATGTGTGGCACCACACCTAGCCCTCCAGTTAACATATTCCCATAATTCCAACTTCTCCCATGGCCCAAAGTTAAGACAGTGGAGTTTTGACAGCCTCCAAGTTACCTCACGCTATGGCAATACATGTATTAAACATCCCAATAAGAGAATCTGTTGTTGCCGTCAAGTCAGGTTCGAATCATAGTGACCCTATGTACAACAGAATGAAACACTACCCAACACTGTGCCATGCCCAGTACTATATCAGTGCTTCTCTGCTATTCATAGAGTTTTTGATGACTGATTGTTTCAGGAGTGGGCTGCCAGGTCCTTCTCCCAAGCCTACAGCATCTGGTATTCCAGGTGTTCTCCCATCCAAGGACTAACCAGACCTGACCCTGCTTAGCTTCCAGATCTAAGAGGATTGGACTCCAGGGAAGAATATGGCTATAGACAATAGGAGAGTATAGGTGTACAAAATAGGAACCCTAAGGTTGCCTTCTGGACAGGGATATTTAAAGGCCCACTGTAGAAGTGAGTAGGAAAATACTAAGCCTAATCTGACCAAGAGCATCTTTTGTTTTCTTATCAGCCCATAGACTTTATAAAATGCAATGTAGCCTAATGGGTAGATGCATGGTTAGTAAGAGCTGCATACTATGTTATTTCTATGAGCTTCAATTTCTTTGTTTGTAAACAGGTAATAATAATTGTGTCCATCTCTTAGGATCAGGTCTTTAAACCTGTGAAATATTGAGTTCAGGTTTGGATGTGGGTTCAATATGTTAAATATGTTAAATATGTAGAGGGTTTCCTTTGGTTCAGGTTTAGGTTTAAAATTTTAATCCTATGTGTATATGGGCCAGTAGCCATACCACTGTGGTGTCCAATCCCATCAGATCTCAGAAGCTAAGCTGGGTCAGACCTGGTCAGTACTTGAATGAGAGACTGTCTAGGAACACCAGATACTGTAGGCTTGGGAGAAGGACCTAGCAACTTATTCCAAAAAGACAGTCTGCCATAGAAAACTCTATGAATAGCAGAGAAGCCCTGACAATAGTGTTTCATCTGTTGTACATAATGTTGTTATGAGTTGGACATCAACTCAATGGCACCTAACAACAACAACAACAATGTGTATATAGACAAATAATTTTTTTCAATTATTTTACTTTTTTTTTTGTCCTTGGGGATTGAACCCAGGGCCTCACAAATAATTTGCAAGTGCTCAAGTGCTCTACCACTGGACTGCACCCCCAGCCCATTTTTTAAATTTTATTTTGAGACAGGGTCTTGCTAAGTTACCCAGGCTGCCTTTGGCCTCAAACTCATGATCTCCTGACTCCACTTCCCAAGTCACTGGGATTACAAGCATGTGCCCCTGCACCCAGCTATGGTTTTTTTTCAATTTTTATGTGTAATAAAATAGCCAGTAATGCAAAAAAAAAAAAAAATTAAAAGCTGAACCCACACCCAACTTTTCACTGTGTTTGGGTTCAAGTTCATGTTCAGAATTTTTTTTTTTAATGTTTGACTAGAGTGGGTTCACAGTTCAGATTTGGGTTCTGTTTGAAGTCCTGCTGTCCACACAAGATTTAAACCAAACCTGAACCAAACCCAAACCCTCTAAATTTTAATATATTGATCCTGCACCCAAATCCGAATCCAATTTTTCATGAGTTGGAAGCCCTACATTGTTGTGAAGATTAAATTAGATGATGTGTATAAAATCTGTAAATTCATAAGTACTCAATTAATAGATAGCTAATATTATGGATGCCGTCCCTCTCCCCTGTCATGAAAGCAGAGGTTGCATTTTATAAGACAAAAGCAAGTATGCATAGGCCTGCCAGGAAGTATTAAGGATTGATCCATAAAATAGGCCTGGGTAATATCTTTGTTAAACATCAGATGGGAAAACTCTAAGGTTTATATGGTTTTTTAGACAATCATATTCCTAGTCTATCTAGTAGAGTCAGTCACCTGGCATTATTCCAACTGGCCCTTCCACAAAGCAGCAGTGACTCTGAGACCCTAAAGAATCCCTAGCACATTATGAGCATTCAATAATTAGAGTGCTGGTAATAATTGATGATATATTTTAACTGTTTGCATGGCATTTTCAAACCAGAATATGAGGTCAAGGATTTTGTCTGATTTACTCCTTCAACTCCAATATGTAGCACAGGATCTGGCATCAAAGTATTGAGTGGATGGATATTTAGATGATTAGGTAGCAGCACAGAAATGTTATTTATCTCCCTTGCAACTTCCTGGCTTATATGTATACAGACAATGGAGGATAATATTGCTAGGTTCAGTAACCATAAGTTGCTAGGTAGCAGAAAAGCCTAAGGCTACACTGAAACATTACTTGGAATCTTATAGTACAGCTGCAGCTCTGAAGAGGGAGCTACCCCAACTAACACACAGCATCTGCAGCATTTTCAATAGGCTGGGACTTTAGGAATTGTGTGAATCTGAAGAGGGAGTACAAACCAACACTTTATGGCTCTTCCAGCAATGGCTATGCCATGAGTAAAGGGTGCTAAAAGCAAAATAGATCAGGGTATTTGTTGTGAAGAGGACTTTGGGGGAATACCTTGGCCTTTTCCTTAACCTTTTAATATGATTTCAAATCTCCTTCTGACGCTTGAATTCCTAATATAAGTGGACATACTTATTGTCAGTATTCCTCAATCCAGGCCAGGGACCAGGAAAAGGAAGATAATCTCTCCTGTGTTCTATTCCCAATATGTTTTAGATTGGACTTTGATTTTTCACATACTCTAATACTTGTATAAGACCCGTGATTTTAAATGTTTTTTCCCCCTTGTTGGCATTAGAAATCCAGCTCCACTTTGGATCTTAATGGTTAAAGATAAATAAAAGAAATGATAAACATGATAGGAAACTTTGAAATGTCATGCACAAACCTGCCATCTAGCAAACCTGCTGGGCAGTGTAGCCTATGGAACTCATGGCATATTGAATGAAAGAAAGAAGGAGTTTATCTACTCTGGCTTTAGCCATATGTCATGAATGCATTTGCTTTTAAATGAATTTATAAAATATTAATATAATCATACCAAACTGCAGAGTAGTGAGCACATTCATCAGGAGTTATATTTATCCTATATATTTGTTTTTTTGTTTGCCCCCATTTATTAGTAGATAGTACATGGGAACAGGCATTTCCTTCTCAGTCGAAGTGGCAGCACTTGTTTAATGAAGTGATGTTTCTGTAATCTGTGGTAAGGTAGAGTTGTGAGTGACAGAGCTATATGAATAACAATGAGGAGGCAGGCAGAACAATAAAAGGAAGACAAACATTTCAGTAGGAGGGAGAAATACGGAGGATTGTTTAGTTGGCACACAATCTAATCTGATCTTTTCCTAAGGAAAATTAAGTTTGTAAATGGGCAAGATAATATTAACAATTTCTCCAAAATCGTCTGCACAAGAAATCAGATCTTCCAAAGACATAAATGGAGTCCTGAACCAGAATGCTGTTATTCTGCAGCATATGAAGACAGCTCTCCAAGGCCAAAAGGGAACCTAGATACCCTCCCCACCTCCTGCCTAGAGCCTGACATATAGGAAGCTTGTCACAAATGTTTGTGGAGTGTGAGCATGAATGCCTGAACCAATGAATTTATCAATGTGTGTTTTCACATTTTGAATGGAAGAAAACTTATCTGTCAGGACAACCTATCACACCAGGCGTCTTCATATCTGCTCTATCCTTTCATCACTTGAGCTAAATATCATCATTTATCCCTCCTTTATCAAAAAGAAAATGAAAACACAGAGATATTAAGAACCTTTCTTCAAGGTCACATTAACTACTATGTAGAAAAGTGATGTGAGAGCCACAGGGAGAAGGGGAAGAGGGGGTACGTGTGCAAATGCACCTGTGTGTCGGAGGAGATGACACAGGAGAGTTAAAAGTAAATGTTTTCATAAAAATAAAAATTCCTCTTGGGAGAAATTTTTTCTTTCTAAACCTTTCTGAGGTCTTGATATCTGAGGATAACAAGCCTGGGAGAGAATGAGGCCTGCCGTGTGCCACTCACTTGCCCATCTGCCCAGACACAGGACTTCCTCTTACTGGACATGTTAGTCCTAAAGTTCTGCTTCTTTGGCAGCCACAGACTCTTCCTGCTATTTACATCCACCTTCCCCAGCATCTTAAAACACCTCAAAGGAAATTCTGGGACACCTTGAGGACGTATTTATAAGCATTGCCTCTCTGACCTGAGTGGTGAGCCTGGTGAAGTCTTTGGGGGTGGTAGGGCCTGCTCCTACTAATACAGCTGCTCCTGAATTACCAGCACTCCTCAAGCAACAATAACTTCATTTGCAGTACACTGTGTGTAGTTCTATAGTGAGGACAGGTGTGGGAGGTGGGAAAACAAAGAAATACAGTGCTGTCCCTTCTCCGAAAGAAATCAAAGTTTTATATAGAAACAAGATTTAGATAATGAAAACAGTACTGCTCTTAGGCCTAGGTAAATGAGGCCCTTGGCCTGGGCCCATACCTCAGGGAGGCTCTATGCTTTGGAAGGCCTACCTCAACATTTTCTAAGTCCACCACTAATGATGAACACTCTCCAGGCAGGCAGTGCCATCAGGGCAGGTTCCCTGAGTCCAGAGCGGGTCTTGCCTGTGTTCTGTCCGCAGGAAGCACCTTTTTTGAAATTTTGTAAGTTTCCCTCTAGTGTCTGGGACTGACCACAGGGCTAGCAGTGTTATCTGAGTGAGGTGGTCCAGTCTCAAACTAGACCCTCATAGACTCCCAGTTCCCATTTATCCCCTTTGGAGCACTCTCCAATTGTCTAGCCTTTATATTGTATCAGTTAGAGCCCCCAAGAAGTCTCAGGACTCATGCCTGTGGAATCCTCCCAAAGTTTTGGTTTCAAGAGAATGGCCTGCCAAGTAAATCATCCCATCTGTCTGAAGTAGTGTTTCTTGTACAGTATCACATGAGACGGGGCTACTAGAATGCTGTTGATGTTGATTTGGGGTGAATTGATTTATGTACATAGACAAGACCTGCAAAACATTTTGTTTGGGTAACCACACGCTTTCTGGAGGCATCCCTGAATGTGACAAAAAGTGATGAAAAACAAAATGAAATTCAGTGGTGACAGGTATAGAACAAACAATTTGTTGATACAGAGTTAAGGCTGTATCAGAATTATCTGCAAAGGCCTCTTCAAAGAGGTTGAGCAGGAGGAATTCAGGGAGGCTCAAATGATTCCAGGCAGTGAGAACAACATGAACAAAGGCACAGAGAGTAGTTATTTATTAAGCCTCTTTGTGCTGTGTACTGTGCTAAATGCATTACATTCATCATTTTGTTTACTCCCTGTAAGAGAGAAGGTACAGAACCCTATTTTGCAGCTGAGAAAATAGAAGTTCATATTGCTAAGCAAATGGTAGAATGAGAACCAAGTCCACCTGATCCCCCAAATTGTATTCTCTTAATACTGTGCTGTGTTGTAATAAACTGAGCACCAGGGACAAGAAACCTTCTCAGAATGGAGCCAAAGGTGTGTGTTGGAAACTAGTGGAGGGGAAATCACTAGGTAAAGCACACTCATGTTATGAAAGATACCAAATATCAAAATGAGATGTAGAGACATAAGTAGGATAAACAAAACAGCACTCCCATCCTGAAAGGAAAATGCATAACTATAATTCAAAATTTAACACCTGAGAATACTAAGCACCATGGGTTTGGGTTTTTGTTGTTGTTTGTCTGTTTGTTTTGCCTGTTAAGAAGACCTTTGATTTGAAACTTATGAGATAACTTTCTGCCTCCTTTGACTTTGCCTGATGTCATTAATTGTTCTTTCTTTCCTCTCCTTTTACAGACTTTGATCCTGCTCTTGGACTAATGACTGGAATTCCACCAATAACTCCAATGATGCCTGGTTTGGGAATAGTCCCTCCACCAATTCCTCCAGATATGCCAGTAGTAAAAGAGATCATACACTGCAAAAGCTGCACACTCTTCCCTCCCAACCCAAGTACTGTTCTACTTTTTTCCCCACATAAGTCACAATGTTTTGGTGTGTAAGAAAGATTTCTCTTTTTTTCAAAAGAATTCCCAAGGGTCTCATAGATACATGTACAGAAGCTTCACCTAGAAATCAGAGGCCAGAACATTTTTTTCTCATGAGGGAAAGCTGAATTTTATGTACAGAACAATAGATTTTGTGTGCTGTTTGCAGTTCAAGTGATGCACCATCTTTCTAATGTGGTCTAGGAAGGAATTCAAGTGTGTTAGTACAGAAGGAAGCACTCAACACAAATTGCTCAACACTATCATTTGTAGTCTTTCCTTTTCGTAACTGGCCCACATGCTGGCCATGGCAGAGACTGAGTGTGATCTAAGCCTACCTGAAGCACATGAGAATATGCATTTGGTGCTAAGAATCTTCCAGTGCTGTCAGCTAGTCATATATCACTCCAACTACTGTTACTTATGTGCTACAATATATTGTGAAGTGCAGTTTAACTAATTGGGAGAACAAAGATGAATGTTGAGAATAAGTTAAACTGCTTGTAGTCATCCAGTCTGGTCAGTAAAGAATAGGCTTCTCCTTTAAATCACTTTAAAATATCTATAAAGATAAGGTAGCAATGTTTCAGGTAAAATATACCAGCAATAATAATTCACTCAAACAATTTCCAGATCCAGTTGAGGTTTTATATACTTCAAATTGTTAGACACTACTCCTGCTCAGGATCCAAGCCACATTAATATCTTTTCCATAGTCCTAGTGTTGCTAGGTGGCTATCATACAAATTTTTGATCTGTTTGTTAAGGGACCCATTCAGGAGCTTTATTAAGATGAATATGAACCTTTGACATATGTCTTGAGATAAATACTTCATCTTTTACCTCAAATAGGAATCAATTAACCAATGAATCGGAGACCCCAATTCTACTTAGTACATCCTACTCATAACTGTAAGGATTTTAAAATGAACCAAGGTAGATTGGACAGATCCTCTTGGCCACTTTTACTTGTGAAAAATGATTTAAATGGCTTCTACTTTTTGAACTGAATTGTCAACAGGGTACATCCTTCCAGAACAATAAGAAACTTAGGAGGCCAACATCTCAGAGAACTATATTGGGAAAAGAGTGTGCATGTCCTGAGGAGAGTTAGGGAATGGAGAATAACATGTCCTTCATACTTTACTTGCCAGCTCAAATGGCCATTCCTGGATTTGTGCTGAGTACATAGATGAAAGCAGTGCCATTATACCCTTGCCTCTTAGTTCCACTGTCACTACAAATGTGCAAGAGTCTTTTATCTCTTTCTCTCAATATGTTGCTTTTGGGTTAAGGAAAGCTGTGCATCCCTAATAACACCTTTTTCATGTCAAACCCCATGAATTTAGGCATTGCCAGTGTTAAATTTTCCTGCTTATGAAAAAATAGAATCCTGCTGATTTATCATTCAGGTATTGCATAATCAGCCTACACTAGGCTTTCATTGCCTCAGTCAGGTCTAAGCTTACAGGATGGCCCATAACATGTAATATCCAGGCTAGGTATAACAGATGACCTTAAGGATGTTTAATTCCTAAATTTCCAAGGAGTAGCACACATAGGTGCCTTTTTTAAATACACATAGACCACATCATTGAACAGTCTTTGAATGCATGTCAAAATAAGCGGAAATATCTCAGATACGTTGTTTATCTTTCTCCACTTGCAGCCATGCTTTTTCTCAGTTCTGAGTTAAAAGGGCCACAGAGTAAGAGGGAAACATTGTATCCTCACAGTTCAATCCTTTCGTTCTTCTTTGTCTTTAGATTTAGGTTGCTGACAGCATAATTAGTGCTAGTAAACAGGTTCTTTCTGGGAAGGAACCTGGCTTTGGAACTGAATTCAAAAATAACATTCCTGGCAAAGCTTAAAGCAGACTAGCATTCTCTTCACTTTTTAGAACTGAATTTTTTGCTGTATTACTCTGTACCCCACCAACATTTACCAATAAAGGCGGGGGGGGGGGACTGAATTTTTTTAAAGGGGGATTCAGATTACTGGGGTAGGGAAATCCCTAACTTAGGCACATACCTTAGTTCTTTGCTGAAAGCATAGCAAAAGTGTCACTTTTCTAAACATACCAAGACTTGTCTTTGTTAAAGTGAGAAGAAAGAGTGAGGTAAGGCAGGAAAAACAGGGAGTTGGGAGTTGGTTGGAACCCCTTATCTTCTTGAGGGCCTACCAATCCTGCCTAATAAGTCCTTGAGTACGAACCCCATTATTCACTTCTATCTGTTTCTGGTATATTCTTTTGCACTCAATGGTCTCTGCCTCCAAAATTCCTCTCAGCAATAAGGTTCTGAGATTCAGAGACTCACACAGTCTCTATTCACCATCCAGTCTGCTTCTAAGTCTTTTTGCTTCATTGTTGTTGTTGTTGTTAGGTGCCGTCGAGTCAGTATCCAACTCATAGCGACCCTCATAGGGTTTTCAATGGCTGAGTGCTTCGGGATTTCCTTGGGAGTGGATTGCCAGGTCCTTCTCCCGTTTTTTGCAGTGCTGGGAATTGAACTCGGGGCCTCAGAGACTGCAGCGCAGCGCTCTACCCACTGAGCTAAATCCCAGCCCCTTTGCTTCATTAGAGAGTATCTTTGCCAGCTGGGTGTGGTGGCACATGCCTGTAATCCCAGCAGCTCAGGAGGCGGAGGCAGGAGGATCACAAGTTCGAGACCAGAAGCAGTCTGAGAAACTTAGTGAGACCCTGTCTCAAAAAAGTGAAAAAAAAAGGGGGGGGGGCTAAGGATGCAGCTCAATGGTCCAGCACTTACAAAGGTCCAGCACTTACAAAGCATGCAAGTGGGAGGCCCTGGGTTCAACCCCCAGTACCACAAAAAAAAAAGAAAGAAAGAAAGTATCTTTACCATTAATTCCTTCCCTTCTGTCCTACCTGACACTTCATCCAATTGCTTGTCACATATACAGAATCACAAAGTTGTCCTGGGGCTCTCATTGCCCACAGATTCATAGTCCAACTTCCTGACCTCAAAAATCTTTCACTGCTCTGCTTCATGTGATTGTCTCTAGTCCATCATTTCACTTGCCACATGCCCACCCTTTAGTCAGGTTCAACTGCTTCCTAACCTCACACACCCTACACTCCCTTCCTGCCCAACTCGAAGTATACCCTGTCCTGGAATATTTCTGCATAGAAGGCCTGGGATTTAGCTCAGTTGGTAGAGCGCTGTGCTGCAGTCTCTGAGGTCCCGAGTTCAATTCCCAGCACCGCAAAAATGGGAGAAGGGCCTGGCAATCCACTCCCAAGCCAATCCCAAAATAGTCAACCATTGAAAACCCTATGAGGGTCTCTATGAGGCGGATACCGACTTGAAGGCACCTAACAACAGCAACAACAAGAAGAAGATATGAATTAAATCTGTAGTAAATCATGCTAATGCATTTTCACTTAAATAATAGATGATAAATCCAGTGGATGCTTTTTGTTTTAGTACTAGGGGTGGAATCTGGGGCCTTGTACATGCTAGGCAAGTGCTACACCACCAATCTGCTCCCCCACACTTTTTATTTTTTTTGTTTGGAGACAAGATCTTGCTAAGTAGCTGAGGCTGCCTTTGGCTTTGAACTTGCAATCCTCCTGCCTAAGCCTCCCAAGTCACTGAAATTACTAGGCATGTGCCACTGGGCCCAACAATAGATGCTTTTTAGTACTTTATCTCTCTGCTACATTTAGTATTATTGACCTCTTCATCCTTCTTGAAACCTAAAGTCATTTGAAGGAGTAAGAATGACTGGGACCACCCAGGAAGATTATAAAGTTCAAAAGGAAAGAAGACTAAGTACCACATCCTGGGGAATCCCAACATTTCAAAATTTAAAAGAGAAAGAGGAGCTTGCATTTCTGTACACACTTTTTAACAACAATCTCATTAGTAATTTTTAGAGTGCAGTCTAATGGGTCTTATTATGACTTTTCTGTATGTGCATTTCATTGTACATTGCTCATGTTCACCTCCCACATTACCCTCACATTATGCTCCTCCCCTCCCCCTCCTCTACTTCCACTCCAGTGGTCTCTCTTCTACTTTTATGTTTTGTTTATGTGTACATCTATTTATCTATATCTATCCCAACTTTGCCTTAAGGGCAAAATATGTGATATTTCCTTTCCTTTCTCCCATTACTGTTTCTTACTGCCGCCACCTCCTTTTCTTTAGTCCATTATCTTTCCCTACATGGTTCCTTCTATTTTCATGACCTATATATTTTAATACTGAATATATGCTGAATTCTAATATCCACATATGAGAGAAAACATGCAGTGTTTGTCTTTCTGGGTCTGGCTTATTTTACTTAAAATGATGATCTCTATTCCATCCATTTTCTAGCAGATGCCATAATTTTGTCTGTCTTTATGGTTGAATAAAACTCCATGGTGTATGTATGTGTGTATGTACATATGTATGTATGTGTGTGTGTATATATATATATACATATATATGCATATTATATATGTGTATGTATATGTGTGTGTGTATATATATATGTATGTATATATATATATATATATATATCATAATTTCCTTATCCATGCATCTGTTGCTGGATACCTTGGTTGATTACATATCTTGGCTATTGTGGATAGGGCCACAGTAAACATGGATACGCAGGTATCTCTGTAGTATATTGACTTACATTCCTTCAGATATATACTGAAGAGTGTCATATCCAGGTCATATGGTAGTTCTATTTTTAGTTTTTTGAGGAACCTCCATACTGATTTCCATAGTGGCTACACCAATGTACATTCCCACCAGCAGTGTAATAGGGTTCCTTTCTCCCACAGCTCCTCTCCAGTATTGTAGTTTGTTTTGTTGATGCTAGTAATTCTGACTACAGTGAGATGATATCCCAGTGCAGTTTTTTTCCCTTTATTGGTAAATGTTAGTGGGGTACAGAGTAACGCAGCTTTTGCTTTTTCCATTATGCAACTATTACATCACTTTTGGTTACACTTTCATCAATTTACAAAGTTTATGGAAACTTTTGACTAATACATAGTAACACTCGTATGTTTATTTGGGTTATATTCCCATATTTTTCCCATGTATTCATGAAGTTGTATCATTTACCCTGAGATTATCCTCTCTCCCTTTATCCCTTTACATTGTTTCTCCTCCCCATCCCACATTCCACAAGTCTCTTGATGTGTTGGATTACAATGATTAATTTTCATATGTTGAACCAGCCTTGCATCTGTGGAATGAAGCACACTTGATCATGGTATATGATCTTTTTTATGTGTTGCTGAATTTGGTTTGCCAGGATTTTGTTGAGAACTTTTACATCAATGTTCATCAGGGAAATTGGTCTATAGTTGTCTTTCTTATAAGTGTCCTTGCTCAGTTTTGGTATCAGGGTGATAGTGGTTTCATAGAATGAGTTTGGGAGTGTCCCTTCCTTTTCTACTTTTTGAAATTGTTTGAGGAGAACAGATATTAATTCTTCTTTGAAGGTTTGATAGAATTCTGCTCTAAACCCGTCAGGGCCTAGACTTTTCTTTGTTGGGAGGCTTTTTATTACTTTCCCTATTTCAGTGTATATAACAGGTCTTCTTAGATTGCTTATGTCCTCCAAGCTTAATTTTGGTAAATCATATGTGTTAACGAACTTGTCATTTCTTCTGTATTTTCATTTTTTGTGAATACAAGTTCTCAAAGTATTCCCTGATGATTTTCTGGATTTCAGTGGTGTTGGTAGTTATGATCCCATTCTCATCTCTAATTTTTTTCAATTTGGGCTTTTCTTTCTTTCTTTTCATGAAACTGGCTTGGGGGGGGCATCTATTTTATTAGTCTTTTCAAAGAACCAGCTCTTAGTCTCATTAATTCTTTGAATTGTCTTTTTAGATTCTAATTGAGATATCTCTGCCTTGATCTTGATCATTTCTTTCTGAGTGTTCCTTTGGGATTGGATTGTTGTTGGCTTTCTAATGCCTTCAAAATTTCATTAAGTTATTTAATTGAGCCTTCCCTAACTTATTTATGAAGGTGCTCACAGCTATGAACTTCCCTCTTATAACTGCCTTTGCTATATCCCATAAATTTTGATAGGATGTGTTCTCATCCTCATTTGATTACAGGAATTTTTAAATTTCCACTTTGATAAGTGGAAATAACACTTCAATAACACGTTGATCATTCAGCAGTGTATTATTTAGTCTCAATGAATTTGTGAAATTTCTGAATTTTTTCTTATTTTTGAGCTCTAGTTTTACTCCATTATGATCTGATAAGGTACAGGAGATGATTTTCCCTGCATTTTTATTTGTTGAGGTTAATTTTTGTGGACTAAAATGTGGTCTATCTTAGAAAAAGAAATGCCATGTTGTGCTGAGAAGACTGTGTAATCCACAACAGATGGATGGAGTATTCTGAAGACCCCTGTAACTTCCAGTTGGCTTATGGTGCACTTTAAGTCCATTGTTTCTCTTTTGATTTTTTGTTTTGATGACCTGTCTGTTGGAGAAAGTGGGGTGTTGAAATCTCCCATAATTATTGTGTCTGGTCCAATGTGTTCCTTTATCTCCAATAAAGTTTGTTTTATGAAGCTAGGTGCTCTTGTATTTAGTGAGTAAATATTAAGTAATGTTATGTATGGATTCCTTGTTGACTGTTCCTTTTAGTAATATGTAATGTCCTTTGTCTCATCTGATTAGTTTGGAATTGAAGTCTAATCTATCCAAAATTAGTATCACAACTCTTGTTTTGTTTTGTTTTGCTTTTTCTCCCATTTGGTTGGTATATTGTTTTGCAGCCTTTAATTTTCAGCCTTTTATAGTCTTTATGGATTTGGTGAGTTTCTTGGATGCCACATATCAAAGGTTTATGTTTTTTTGTCCAATTAGCCAGTCTGTATCTCATGTTTGGTGAATGAAGACCATTTACATTGAGAGTAATTATTGAGAGGTGCTTATTGTTCTGCATCAATTTGGTACTTGTTGCTGGTTTTTTAAACTCATATTTGGCCTTTTTTTCTTAATTTCCTCTCTTATTTATAGTTCATTTCTTTGTTCTTGTATGTGGGGTTGTCCTGCCTCCCCCAGATGCTGTGTTTCATTGAGGATCCTCTTCAGAGCTGGCTTGGTGGCTATGAATTATTTAAACAAGGCAATATTATGGAGTGTCCTGTACTCACCATCTATTTTAAAATATGCCTTCACTGAATAATGTAATCTTGGTTGACAGTTATTCTTTTACAGAGCTTGGATGATGTCTGTCAAGCTTTCCTTGCCTTTAATGTTGTTGAGAAGTCTGATGTTGTTCTGATGGATTTGCCTTTATAAGTGAGTTGGCATTTCTCTCTTGCAGCTTTTAGAATAGCTTCTTTGCTGTCTGAATTTAGCATTCCAATTATAATGTGTCATAGAGAAAAATCTGTTCTTGTCTACTCTGTTTGGGGTTCTGAATGTTTAAGCTGTATAAGTATCCAGCTCTCGCCTTAAGTTTGGGAAGTTGTCATCTAATATTTCTTTGAATAAATTTCCTAATTCTCTCATGTTGTTTTCAACTCCTTCGTGGACCTCCTGAATTCATAGATTTTGTGTCTTCATTTTGTCTAATATCTTTTAAAAATCTTGATCATATTACCTCATCATTCTATCTTGGCATGTCAGTAAATGATGTCTTCTTCCTTTTCTTCAGCTTTAGCAATCCTGTTCTCAGCTTTGTCTGTTCTCAAGAGTGAATATCCTACCATAATGCTGAGATGGTTTAATTTTCCTTACATCTGAAGGGCCTCTGCTTGATTTTTCTTCAGAGTTTCTATTTCCCTGGAGAACCATTCTTCCAAATTCGATACCTTTTTATCCCGTGAATCAGTTGGTTTCATGATGGTATCTTTGAGGTGTTTTGGCATATTTATAAGCAGGATTTTAAATTCTCCTTCAGGCATATCCAGGAATCCAGTTACCCTGACATTATCCATTGATGTGGTTTGGTCTATTGGATGTTCACATCCAGCATGTCCTTTCATGTTTCCTGTATTTTTCTAGTGAGGCTTGCCCATTGCTTGGTCTGGGTACTAGGTCCCACCTCCTCTGTGTGTAAAGAGATTCTCACCTGACATTCATGTGAATTTGGGTGTTGGCAGGTCACTAGCACTTCTGTCTCTCTCCCCCACCCCTGTAGTTTGCAGCCTCAGTGTCCATTGCCCAGTTCCTGCTACAATGTCTGCCTTCAGCACTGCCCCCTCAGTTTCTCCCTGTCCCCTGCGTTCCTAGCCCCCAATTGCACCACATTCTAAACCATGTGTCTTAGGCTCCCCATACCTGTGGCATTACTTCTCCATGTCACAAGCCCTACCAGGCCCCAGGCACACCATATTCTGAACCAGCTTTCTTATGCTCAGGGATCCAGCAGTACCTGCTACTCTTCCCCATCCCCTGAACTTGCCACCTTTCAGTTTCCCTCCCTCCAGCTCATGGTTCCAATGGCTCCAGAGACCAAGGCAGCAACCATCTCTCCTGGATACAAAAAAAAAAAACCCACCACCCACGGTCCCTAGGTATGAGACCCTACAGTGGAGCCATGTCATCTAGCCTCTTCTCAGGAGAGTCCTGCAGACCTCCACTTTGTCTACATTCCCTCCTACCAGCCATGACCATCTGATAGGGCCTGGCCACACTTTTTCAGCCATGTATCCTTGCCGGGTGCCCCATACCTCATTCCTGCCACTTGCTGCCAGGGAAAGCCGTGGTGGATCCTCATTCAGCCATACCCTTAGTGATGTTTCTGCCTTGCCCTCCATCAGCTCTATGTTGTTGTTGTTGTTAGGTGCTGTCGAGTCGGTATCCGACTCATAGCGACCCTCATAGGGTTTTCAATGGCTGACTATTTCGGGATTGCCTTGGGAGTGGATTGCCAGGTCCTTCTCCCGTTTTTGTGGTGCTGGGAATTGAACTCGGATCCTCAGAGACTGCAGCGCAGCGCTCTACCCACTGAGCCAAATCCCAGCCCATCAGCTCTATAGTCCAATTTTATTGTTCTCTGATATAAAATTTCCTAACAGGTGATGACACCATTTATTTCAAATTTCTCAATTCCACCACGTGGAAGGGAATTTTCTCTATATTCTCTCTTGCTGGAAGCCATTGGTTCTGATGGAGGGGTTTGTGCACACCATCCTCCAGCAAGGATGATGAGGGAATGCTCATGCCACTCTCTCCAGTTTAACTAGGCTTCGGGGTTCACTCAGCAACCTACCCTGTGGGATACATCACCAGTGCCACACTAGCAGGATGATGGTACATTGCCTCCAATAGTTCTGAGGGTTGTCCTCTGCCACAGAACTCACAGTACACCAAAGTCTCACCACAACTGGTGCAGTCCAATCTGTGGCAGCGGATGGTGGTGAGTCGAGACCTCTATACACTCTGCAGCAGGAAAAGTCCTCCAAAGACTTAGTCTATATTAGCTATTTCCAGTTCA
Source organism: Pedetes capensis (assembly GCA_007922755.1). Taxonomy (NCBI): domain Eukaryota; kingdom Metazoa; phylum Chordata; class Mammalia; order Rodentia; family Pedetidae; genus Pedetes; species Pedetes capensis. The sequence goes on along the minus strand of VMDO01005896.1, from coordinate 76,829 downwards.
TTTCCTGTTGTCTTTTAAGTCCTCTGCTTTGATGATTTTGCTCCTGTGTCTCTATCAATGTGTCCCTTGTTTAAGAACACTAATGATCTTATAGTACTAAATCCAGTGGTCAATTCTCAATTCTATTCCTATTTGATCTAATGGCAGTCTGTGAGACAGTTGATTATTCCTTATTCTTTGTTTATACTTTCTTCACTTGGTCTCCAGAACACCATATTATTGTTTTATCTTCCACCTCACAAGTTGTTTCTTTTAAGTCTCCTTTGTTGATAACTTCTTGTTCTCCTTGCCTCCTTATTGGAGTCATGGTTCAGTCCTTGGATCTCTATCTCCACTCATACCTTCGATTAAGATATCCAGTCTTGTAGCTTAAAAAATATTATGCCAATGATACCCAAATTTATATTTTGAGCTCAGACCTAGCCTCTGAAGCCCAAAGTCATATCCACCTACTTACTTGATATCTGTACTTAAAAGTCAAATAGACATCTGAGACTTAAAAGGTTTACAACTAAAGTCCTAAATTTTCCCCCAAACCTACTCCATTATTATCCTTCCTTCATCTCAGGTAGTAGAAACTCATCCTTCCAGTTGCTCAGATACCACATTTAATCTGTTAGAAAAATTCTGTCATTCTATCCTAAAGTATATATCTAGAATCTTACTGCTGTCACAGTAACCACTGCTATGACCCAATTTACATCTTCCATGGTTCATTTTCTGATCTACTTTAGTAGCCGTATAATTGATCTTCCTTTTTCACCCTTGTCCCCTATAGTCTATTTTCAACAGAGTAGAAAGAATGATGTGTGTGTGTGTGTGTGTGTGTGTGTGTGTGTGTGTGTGTGTGTGTGTAGAGGCTTGAGGAGTTAAACAGAGGGCCATATACATATTTCATATACTTCCCAAGTGGTCTACCACTGGGCTGTACCCTCAGCCCATTTTTTTTTTTTATTCTAAGACAAGGACTTGCTAAATTATGCAGGCTGCCTCTGACCTCAAACTCACAATCCTCCTGCCTCAGCCTCCTGAGTCACTGGAATTACAGGTGTATGCCACCATGCCTGACTTAGAGTGATATTTCTAAGACCTAAATCAGATCATGTCTCACCTCTACTCAGAACCCTTTAATGACTCCACATTTTACTCACAATAATGGCCAAAATATTTTCAAAGGCAAAGAAGGTTTTAGTGGTCTATTCCCCCTCCACATTACTTCTTTGACTTCATCTACTTTCCTCCCCATCATTCACTCTGTTCTAGTCACACCGACCTCCATGCTGTTCTGTGAACACAACAGACACTCTTCCATCATAGGAGCTCTGCACTGGTTCTCCCCTCTATCTGGAATACCTTTAACCTAATATCTGTATGGCTAACTCTCACCTTCTTCAAGTCTTTACTCAAATGTCAGCTCTCCTCACCATACTCCCAATCTTAGCTACCTTCACTATTTTTATATACCACTCCTTTTAACAAACTATGTAATGTATAGAATAGAAACTCCACAAAGGCTGGAGTTTTTGTCTACTTTATTCACTGCTATTGCCCTTGCAATTAGAAAAGTGTCAAACATATAGGAGATGCTCAATAAATATTTGTTGAATGACAGAGGGGGGGCAGATGGATGAATGGATAAATGATAGAAGTAGTGATCAGAGGTCTAGAAAGCAAACCAAAGTAGGGGAATAAGTACTACTATATGCCAGTGACTTCCAAATCTATATTTTCAGTCTGTATCTTTTGTCTGAGCTTCATAAACATATAGCCAAGTACCCACTAGACTTTCCTAGGTGGACCTACATCGTATGTACAAAAATGGTATTATAGTACAGTGGACAGACTAGCAGATCATGAGTCAAGAAAACTGTATTCTCCAAGCTCTGTCACTATAACTAGCTTTGAGATGGTGACCAGTCATATAACCTCCTTTGGGTCTCACTTTCCTTGTCTGTAAATAAAGATATTAGGTTAGAGTAGCCCAGATACCTCCAAGGCTTCACCCAGAGCTAAAATTAAGACTCTCTACATTAAAAATGGGCTGGGATTTAGCTCAGTTGGTAGAGCACTGTGCTGCAGTCTCTGAGGTCCCAAGTTCAATTCCCAGCACCGCAAAAATGGGAGAAGGACCTGGCAATCCACTCCCAAGGCAATCCCAAAACAGTCAGCCATTGAAAACCCTGTGAGGGTCGCTATGAGTCAGATACCGACTCGACGGCACCTAACAACAACAACAGCAACAACATTAAAAACATATCTACCGCTATAATTATTTCTCTAAGCAAAACTCCCAAAATGCATTAGGAAGAGCAAAAGCAGATTGGTTGGTAGCACATAGAGCTTTGTATCTGTACTGGAGCAGGTAGGACACCATAATAGCTAAGCACTCAAGCTTTGGAATAACACAGTTCTGATTCCATAGCCAAGCTCTCCATCACTAAGTAGCCATGACGTCTTTGGTAAGTAACATAACCTCTCTGATCTAGACTAGGCAAAAATCAGACCTGGCCTAAAAATTAATGGATCATACTAAAGTGGACCGGACTGAGCACCAGTCTCCTAAAGATAAATGTTGAGTGACTGCCTCACTGTCTTGGAAGCAAGATCCTAGGTTCCCAGGATTTGGAGATATGAACAAAAAATATGCTCTCTGAAACACACTTTTCTTCACAGGGTGGCTCTGATAGATTCATTGAATTCCCAATTAGCTATTCTCTGTGGTGAGAGAAGAGCACAGCACCATCTCTCCAGAGAAATCAGTTTTGTGAAGATATTTTACTTCAGCTGCTATACCTTCTGTATAGAGAGGTTACATTTTGAGTCTACTGGAAATAACAGGAATAAAGGATGAAATATCATCTGCTATGTGTGTGCAGGCAAAGGGGGAAACACCTAGGAGCCAGAAAAAGCATTCTTTTTTCTTTTCACCATATCAAAACAAGCAGATCCCATTTTGGCTCTCAGGGCTATAGTCTGTAAAGAAAATTAGAGAAAATGGGTAAGTTGGGCACTAACAACTATTTTCCAGTCTTCTGATTATTTCAATCAGTTCAGATGAGTTTAAAATTCATCTGACCCTGGCTGATTGTCTAGGGAGCTTCCAACCGTGGGCTGTCTAATAAAATCAACTCAAACTTTGCATTGTATAGATTCTAGCAAATCAGCTGAGTGATATGTGACACTCCTTTGAAAAGCAAGATACAAGGGATTTATAGGTCCTCTGTGCTCCTCCCTCCCTTATTTCTCAAAGATGAGCAGTGACTCTGATCCTAATATTGATTGCCCCAACACAGGTCCCCAGAGTGGATGCTTTGCTGTAATTAGAATAGCTAGAAACTCCTCCTTTTCCATTATCAGAGATCAGTTCTTTATGCTCTCAGTTATCTTGAATTTTTTACAAGGAAGTTTTCCTGGTCTCCATCCTGAGTGGTGATTGAGACACTACAAGGCTTAGCACATTACCAGATGAATAGGTGGCATTTGAATTTACTCTCCTATGGTATTATCATTGCTGTCTCTGCATCATTGTATTTCAGGGGGGACTAGAAAATTGAGCCCACATGACAAAATGCACTAAGCTGTCAATTAAAGAACAGGTACTACCCATTAAGGAGGACAATAACAGCCCATTGCCATCATTGCCATCAAAGAGGCTTTCTACATTTATCCAAGGAAAATAAACCCCCACCCTTCTTGACATTACTCTTAGTGGATTTTATGCCCTTTTACTTAGCAGACTGCCACCACAGAAGAATCACAGCATTTAAATAGGGTGATGACTTCATCACAGAATTTTTAAACCACAGAATTGTAAGCAGAGAAAATAGCCTTTGCATTATCATTGTTATGTGTAACAGCTGCAGGAACCACACATTTCCTTAATCTCTCAGTAGGCCTAAAGGCAGACCTAAGTAAACTCAAATAATGTAAAAGGGTGGTTTTGCTTCACAAAAAGATTATTTACTATCCAGTTCCTTTAAAAGCACATATCAGAAGGCTTTTTATTCTAAAATAGGACTTTACTCCAAAGCCTTTGATTTGAAAACATAGCTGTAACTATGTGAATACTCTGGAAAATTCTTTATCTAAGAATACAGTGGCTGGATTCTGTTCCATCATCAAAACTATGTGTCTTCACAGCTATAGATTCTTCTCTCCAGAAGAGTATTCTATCTCAAACCCAGCTTTGTCCAAAGATCTGAGTAAACCAAGGGAGCTGGGATTTCAGAAATCCAGGTCTTAGCTACCACTCCACTCCAGACATGTGGTAAAGTTTTAGAAAGCTTCAGATTGGGAATTAGGAAATCTGGGTTCTATCATACTAAACAATAATAACACTAAAATGACTACTGTTTATTGGGCCTATCAAGTGCTAGGCATTGTACCACATGCAATATAGGCAGTATAGTATCAATTATTATATAAAAACTCTTATAAGGTAGAGAATAGAATCCCTATTTTAAAGATGAAAAAGATTCTTAGAGGTTATATAATTTTCCCAAGGACATACAGATATTGAGGAATTAAATTAAGATTTAAATCCAGGTTGACCTAAGCTTATGGTTCTCTTTCTTTCCATCTAATGGGGAGTCCTTAAACGAGACACAAATTCATTCAGCGAAGATTTTTCCTCTGTAATATCAAAGATTTAGGCTAAATCAGTGGTTTCATCCTAGCTTCATATTAGAACTGCCCAAAAATCTTTTTAAAAAATGAACCTGTAGATTGACCCCTAAACTAATTAGACTTACTGGGGTGGGACCCAGGCATTATTTATTTAACTCCCAAATTGACTCTAAATGTGCTGCCAGTGTTAAGAATAACCAAAAATATGATGGATAAAATTCTTTCCAGTTCTTAAAAACTCGAAAGCATAAGTCTCAAGTGACTCTGGGTCTCATTGTTCCTTTTTTGGCTAAAACTACAACCTCACTTAATGGTAATGACTAAGACATTTCAGATTCCTACTCACTAGATTATTCTCTCTTTCCCTCTATACCTCTCATATGAAACAAAAAACAATATAGTGAGCCCTTGAAATTACAGACTTTAAAAATAAACAAAGTTGCTGGGCGCGGTGGCGCACACCTGTAATCCCAGCAGCTCGGGAGGCAGAGGCAGGAGGGTCACAAATTCCAGACCAGAGGCAATCTGTGTAACTTAGTGGAACCCTGTCTCAAAAAGTAAAAAAATGGGCTGAGGGTGCAGCTCAGTGCTCCAGCACTTGCAGAGCATGCAAGCGCAAGGCCCTGGGTTCAACCCCCAGTACAACAAGAAAAAAAATAACAAAGTTTATATGTTCTCTGAGTCCCATTATTCCCCTTTTCAACTAAATAGTGGGAAAGGGAGCATCATGAGAAACTAATTACTCTTAGCCACAGCAATAGGACAGACAGCAGTAGCAAAACAGCAAACCTAGAGATGCTAATACCTAAGGAAGCTCCCAAGTTCACTGTTTGCCAACTTGGATAAGAGTCAGGTGGGGGCCTTGGCCTAAATTATGAATGAGACTCATTTATTTTTTGCATATGAGCTGTAGTCACTGGGTTTTGTGCTCTCTGTTGTCAAGAGCTGAATGGAAAGAACGGATTACACGAAATAAATCCTTACAGATACAAAACCAACACTAGAAAAACCCATGACTGTTGTGCTTTGTTTTGTTGGGCTGTGAACTATAGGATTTTGCTTAGAAAATGTTTCAATACATGTAAATAGTAACGAGGACCTGGCACATACAACAGGTTTTATGTAAGATTGAGTAGAAAACATTTTTTAAGCAGAGGGACAAGCATCTCATTAAGTAGATTTTTAATGACTCTCTATGGCCAAATTTATTTCACTTTAGTTAATGATTTTCCAGGTAAGCTCACTCTCTCTGCTGTCTTTCATGTATCCTTCTAAATGCTGCAAGACTAGTTTTGGACTTCACCTCTCCAGCAAGGAATTTGAGGAAGGACTAACTTGTATATATATATATATATATATTTTTAAAAACTCTGAAAGCATAAAAGGTATAGTTTGTACTCTGACTTATTTAGCCACATCATCCCAACACCTGTAAACCCTTTTGTAAATATTCACCTCATAATTGTAGAATTATTCCTTAAACAGTTCTTTTGGTAAGCATAAACAGAGACAAGATAGTAGCTACAACATGAATGAAACAAACTTGCAAGGACCCTCATTCTGAGAACTCCTGAAAGTAAGAATTTAAACTGAATGAAATTTTCCCCCATTAATTGTCTTCTTATATTTTTATTAAGAATTATTAAAACTTGTCATAGCTGACTTATCACAGCAGAAGTAAGGAACTAAACTAAAAAGCTTTGGATGGAACAGACAGGCCTGGGTCTTTATGCTCTAGACATCATGGTCACCAAACCATTGACAAAAATGGTTTCCAGACTCATGCAGTCAATTTTCTGTGCAAGTTACATAGTCTGGCACTCTTAGGCAAAAGGTTTTTGGAGAAAGGACTGTCTCTGAGAAATGTTAGATTTTGCAGAGGTCTTTCCCAAGCAAACATTTTCATTTCAAATGCTTTTGTCCTTACACTTAGATCTCCCACCTCCTGCAACCCGAGAAAGACCACCAGGATGCAAAACAGTATTTGTGGGCGGCCTGCCTGAAAATGGAACAGAACAGATCATCGTGGAAGTGTTTGAACAGTGCGGAGAGATCATTGCTATCCGGAAGAGCAAAAAGAATTTCTGTCACATTCGCTTTGCTGAGGAATACATGGTGGACAAAGCCCTTTATCTGTCTGGTAGGTATTAAGATGTGAGGATTGGGCCCACCAGGCACAATGTGCAGATTGGAGATCAAGTATTTGCGTCAGTAGCAGCTAAAGTGTAAGCTTAAGGCTTTTTCTTTAAGAGATGGAAAATGCATGTTACCTCCCACCTTCCTTCTTTAAAGCCCTCTGTAGCTCCCATTCAGCTGTGGGATAACTCCAGACTTTTTATGTGGCATCTAAAGGCCTTGAGTATCTGTTCTTTCTCTCAGCATCTTCTCCCAGTTCTTCCTGCACACATGTCCCAAGCACACTAAATAAATTCTAGTTCACAGAGTGTGCCATGGTGTTTTATACCTTTTCCTCTGACTGCAACTACCTTTCCCGTCGCCCACACACATCTTCACTCCTTAATGCTGTAGCTTAAGCACAACATCTCTGGAAAGCTTTCTCTGACTTATGTGTCCCATCTACCCAGGCTGGCTTGGGCATCCCTTCCTGAGTGTTCTCACAACATTTGGTGCTTCCTTCTAACATGACACCTATTACACCATACTAAAACCGACTCTTCCCACATCCGTCTCTCCCACCACAGTGTTAATTCCTTAAGAGCAAGTACTGTGTCTTATGTAACCCTGAATTCCCAATACCCAGCACATAAACTGGAACAAAATAACCTGAGACTGAATAGTTTCTAAAGAATAGAAGATTATTTGGTTCACAGTACTGGAGGCTGAGAAGGCCAAGAGCATGGTGCCAGCATCTGCTTGGCATCTGATGAGGGCCTACTTGCTGCATTATAACATGGCAGAGGGCATCATGCAGTGAGAAACAGCAAGTGTGCTAGCTCCAGGCTGTGTTCCCCTTTTTATAAAGGTGCTGATGCCATCATGGAGCCCCTATCCTCATAACTTCATCTAATCCTAATTACTTCCCAAAGGCCCCACCTCCAAATACCATTAGCATATGAATTTGTAGATAAAGTTTCCAATGTGAACTTTGAGAAAACACATTCAAATCATAGAAGGAAATCAGTTATTAAATATTTATTGACTGCCATGCAGAAATCTAGGTTTCTGGGGATACAGCAAAGACTGAGACAGATTTCCTACCATCAAGGACATTACATTCTGGCACTGGCAAAATATGATAAATATTTAAACAAATAAAGAAGTTAATATCAAGTATTGATAAGTGCTCTGAAGAAGATAAAAGAGGCTAAATGTATTTAATGTTCTCAGGAAAGAAACTTTTCTCTAACATTTGAACTGAGCCCTGAATAATGTGAAAGGAGATTGCCACGTGACTCTCAGGAAAGAGCATCTCAAAACAAGGAACAGCCAGCCAAAGGCCCTGAGATGAAAATGGACTTGGCATTTTCAAGGAGAGAATAGGTTAGCAGGGGCCTTACAAACTACAATGCAGAATTTTATTCTGGAACCCACTGGAGGATGTTAAGGAACAGAGTGACATGATCTGATGTACATTTTAGGAATATTACTTCTGGGTAGAAGATTAACTGAGGGGTAGAAGCAAAGGTGGTAACTGGAAGATAAGTTAACTAACTGTAACATTAGTCTAATCCAGAAGTGATAGTGCTATATAGTACAATTGGAGTGGAGCTAGTAATAACTACTTTGCATAAAAATCTCCTGTTTGTGATAAAAGTTCAGATTTGGGACAACTAAGACAAGAAATTGTGATTGGAGTGATTTCTGATGTGTATCATAATGTGAAGTCCCTCCCTTTGAGTTGCTTTGAAGATAAAGTTTCATGGTCAGTCTTTTGTTTATTTCAAATTATATTGTTCTTTGTAGGACAGTGGACAAATATCCTAGCAAGAATAAGGCAGAGTAATTAGAAAAGGGATACAGCAATTAATTACTTCTTCACCTAAGAGTAATGGTTTCAAAGAATGGAGTTCAAATTCTTGACATGGTGGCGGTACTTTCATTCACATAATAGGTGCTTTTGGAACATCTCCTTTGTGTAAACTATAGTGTCAGATGCTATGCAGAGTGGAAAATGAGTAAAACCTAGTTCTGCCTAACCACTAATAAACTTAAGGTTATATGCAGCCATGCATTCATTTACTAAGGAAGCATTTATTCAGCACCAAGCAATCCTCAAGACTCTGATAAGATATACTTGCTGCTAATAATAATGGTTGACAGCAATGAGTGCCGTGGAGGAGGAGGTGGTGGAGGAGAGAGGGAGAGAAGGAGAGAGAGAATGTGAATATTTCTGATTTCTAACTGGGAATATCCAGAAAGGTAGCTTGTGTACCAGGTCATTGACAAATAGAAAGCATTTGCTTGTAGACAGTAGGGCAAAGAAATACCATGAGCAAAGGTACAAAGGTGGAAGCTTTGGCAAACATTCAGGAAAGAGTGAATAGTGATTTGTATACTAAGTAGACATGGGAGAGGGAAGGAAAACATCATTGTTAGCAGACTTTGAAAGGTTTAACAGTTGGGTCTTTACTACTTGGTTAACAGGGAATTGTCGAAAAAAATTTTGAACAAGGAAAGTGATTGTATGTGACAGCTCTGTAAAAAATGGATTAGAGGTGAGAAGAGAAAAGAGGAGAGGGGGTCAGTTAGAAGCCTTTTGCAATAGGCCAGGGAAAAGGTAACAGGGATTTTAAAAAGTAGGCTAGTAACATGGGGAAGGAAAAGAGGAGGTAGATATGGAATACTCTTATTACAGTTGCTTGTTGTTAGGTGCCCTCAAGCTGTGTCCAATTCATAGCAACCCTCATAGGGTCTTCAATGGCTGATTGTTTCGGGATTACAGTGTTGGGGATCGAACCCAGGACCTCAAAGACAGTACAGTGGCACTCTACCAACTGAGCTAAACCCCAGCTCATTACAGTTGCTAAGTGGTGTAAAATCTAACTACTGAAGATTAGGCAGCACTTAGCAACAGTAACAGAACATTCTACAATAGAATATTTTAATAAGAATGTAAAGGTCTCAGAAAGCCCTAGATATACTTAAAAGAAAACATATTGCTCAAGAGGTACCCATCTAAACATCACTAAAATCATGTCTCTATTATAAACAACTGCTTCCTATACACATTCCCAGGGCTGCCAAAGGAAAGGGGATGGCAGTTAGTGTTGTGAAAATAACTAAATTTTGCCCCTTAACTTTGAACTTCCCCCTGGAAGTTCACAAGTGCTAGAAATCTCCTGAATGGAATTCACTTATCTCACGTTATAAAAGAGTGATAAAAATAAACAAACACAATTCCCTTATAAAAGGTGCTAAAAAATAGAGAGAATCATTTTAGTTGGAGTTAAAGCACCTTTGAAGCTGGCACTGTACACAGTGTACCCACTCCATAGCCTCATAGCATCTTTAGTGTGGTTTATATAGAGCTTTTAGATCATCATCTTTTTTGATCTTCTCTACAATCTTTGGTGAACAGGCAAAGTAATGATCAGTAGCCCCATTTTTCTAATGGCTCAGATGATCAAATAAGATGAATGAGCATGCAGGTACATTACAGACTCCAAATGGTTCTAGAAAAGTTTGATTCTGAAATGTGATTATTATTGCTCTTTCTAAAAAGTCTATATGTCACTTGTAGTGATACTTGGCATTATTCTTTTTTTCAGTATGGGGAGGTTGAACCCAAGGCCTCACACAGTAGATAAGCACTGCACCACTGAACTGCACGCCCAGCTCCTTTTTTATTTTTTATTTTGAGACAGGGTCTCGCTAAATTGCACAGGCTATCTCTGGCCTCAAACATGTGATCCTCCTGCCTCAGCCTCTTGAGTCACTCGGATTGTAGGTATGCACCACCATGCCTAGCTTTTTTTTCATCACTGAGGATTTGAACCTAGGACCTCACTTATGCTAGGCAAGTTCTCTACAAATGAGCTGCATTCCTGGCATTATTCTTTATAACCACTATATTGAGGTATAATAATTAACATATAATGATTGACCTTCACATAATTCAAAAATATAATTATATACTATTAAATATATGCATACAGCTATGAAACCATCACCAACGATCAAAATAATGAATATGCCTGCCACCACCAAAAGCTTCCTTCATGCCCCCCCCTTTTTTGTGGTACTGGGGGTTGAACCCAGGGCCTTGTGCCTGCATGCTCTGTAAGTGCTGGACCACTGAGCTGCACCCCCGGCCCATTTATTTTTTTTACTTTTTGAGACAGGGTCTTGCTAAGTTACGCAGACTTCCTCTGGTCCTGAACCTGCAATCCTCCCGCCTCTGCCTCCCTTGCCGCTGGGATTACAGGCGTGTGCCACAGCGCCTGTCTTCTTCATGCCGCTTTTGTAATCCCTTCCTCCCATACCTCCCTACTTTCTTCTCCATCAACCACTTCTCTGTTCTCTATCATATTAGTGTACATTTTCCACAACTTCATACAAATGGAATCATACATTAGGTATGCTCTTGCTTCCTTTGTATAGATCCAAATTTCCATTTGGTAACATTTTCCCTATGCTTAAATTTCCTTTAATATTTCTCGTAGTGCAGATCTGCTCCTGATGAATTCTTCCAGCATTTGTATGTTTCAAAAAGAATTAATCCCAGCACTTGGGAGGCTGTGTCAGGGGGATCATGAGTTTGAGGCCATCCTGGACTGCATAGAGAGCTGCTGTCTCAAAAACAAGCAATCAAACAAACAAAACCATAATAATTTATTTCACCTTTATTTTTGAAAGATACTTTTTCTGGATATATACTTCTAGGTTGGCAGGTATTTTCCCCTTCTCTCAGATGTTCCACAGTCTTGTTTGCATTGTTTCCAACAATAAATATGATGTTGGCCTTATCTTTGTTTCTCTGTCCATAAAGTGTCTTCTATATATAGATGGCCTGCAGCCATAGCCCTGTGGCATCCGATCCAGTCAGATCTTGGAAGCTAAGCAGGGTCGGGCCTGCTTAGTACCTGGATGGGAGACCGCCTGGGAACACCAGGTGCTGTAGGCTTGGGAGACAGACCTGGCAACCCACTTCTAAAATTCAGTCCACCATTGAAAACCCTATGAACAGCAGAGAAGCACTGACAATAGTGTTTCACCTGTTGTACACAGGGTTGCTATGAGTCAGATACTGACTCATCGGCACCTAACAACAACAACAACATATATATAGATGCTTTTAAGAAACTCTTGTGATATTAGGCAATTCAGTTAGGATGTACCTTGGTATAATCTCTTTCATGTTCCTTGTGCTTGGAGTTCATTGAACTTCTTGGATTTGAGGGTTTTCAACAAATTTGAAATTTTTCTCCCTTTATTCAAGTATTTTTTCTTCCTTTCCCCTCTCCTCTGTCTTTCCAGTTAGGCATCCATTAGGTCTCGTAAAGTTGTTCCATGTTCACTAATACTTGGATCATTTTTTTCGATGTTTTTTCTCTATATATTTCATTTTGGATAGTTTCTATTGCTATGTCTTAATTAAAGTTCATTTTTTTTCTTTTCCAAGTCTAATTTGCCATTAGTCCCAGCCAATGATTTTTTTTTTCACCTTAGACATTGTAGTGTAAATGTCTAGAAGTTTTATTTTGGCTTTTTCTTATCTTTTGTGTTTCTACTTTATATGTCCAGTCTTCTCTTTAGCTGCTTCAGCATATGAAGCCCGACTTTAATAGTTATTTTATGTCCTTTTATATGTTAATTATATTATATATCATTTCTGGTTCTGTTTTGATCATGGGATTTTTAAAATCTTAATTAAGGAACATATTTTCTTACTTCTTTGCCTTATCAGTAATTTTTTATTAGATACCAGACGTGAATTTAATCTTATTTGGAGACAGAGGGTTTTTTTAATTCCCATAACTATTCTTGAGCTTTGTTTTGACATGAAGTTAAGTAACTTGGGCAGTTTAGGCCTTTTCAGCTCTTGCTCTTTAAGCATTGTTCAGAGAACCAAAGTTAAGTCTAGGGCTAATTTTTCACCACTCTTAAGGCAAAACCTTTCCAATTATCCAATACTCTGTGAAGTATGAGTTTTTCTGTTCTGGCTGGTGGTAAAAAAAGGGGGAGCTATTTCCAGCCCTATATGAGCTCCACAGGTTGTTACCTGTAATATTCAAGTAGTTTCCACTTATACATATAGACACCAATACTAAGCTAAATAATCATGGAAGACCCTCTACAGATCTCTGAAGTTCTTTCTCTGTGCAGATTTCTTCATTTTGATACTCTGTTTTATAAATTCCATTTGCCATCGTCTTCCTAGATTCTCAGTCCAGTCTTTTCACCTTGAGAAGAACACTATACTTTGACTGTATTTCCCCTTCTGTACTAAGGCCTGGAAACCCTCTCTAGGCAGTAACCTGGGCAATCATAGGGAACCACTTTATATAGTTTTTGGCTCTTAGTGATCATTGTCTTCACTGGCTTATTTCCAGGGTCTTAAAAATGATAATTTCATGTATTTTGTCCATAGTTTTAGTTTTTTAAAGGAAGAAGGTAAATCTAACCCTTGTTACTCTATCTTAGCCAGAGCAAAAGTCTATATTGGGTATTATTATAGAGAATAGAGGAAAATCCAATAGATGTGGAGTCCAACGTCCTGGATTCAAGTTCTAACTCTGCCAGGTTGCTAGCTATTTGACCCAGGGCAAGTTGATGAATCTCTCTAACCTCTCTGATGCTCAATTTTCTCTTTGGTAAGATGTTTATCCTGCTTCTGCTGAGAATGAAATGAGATAGATGTGTATGTAAGTAGTTCAGCTCCTGAAATTTACAATATACCTAAAAGGTTTTTTTTTTTTTTCATTTTTGTTAAGAGAGTTGACTTGGGCACTATACTTAGCAGAAATAAAGTGAAGGTAAGAAATTGAATCCTGGTTTTCCAAATCCCAGCAGTATATCACTATCACAATCACACCAAATTTTTTAAGTGCCCCCAATTATGTGTCATCCAGATTACATACCACTCCCTATTATATCTGATTTTCTCTCAGAAAAAAATTGATGTAGAGTTTCAAAATGCATTTGGGAAGCAATTTTAGAGACTGAAGTTCCAAGTTAATACATTTAAATTTTATCAAAGTTGTGTGATAGTATGACTGATACTCTTGAAATTATCCAAAGATACCATAGATCAGGGCCACCACTTCCATTCTTCCCAGCCCTTGCTGTCATATAAGGTTCATTTTTGATGCTATTACCCACAAAGTCACTCTCATCCAGAGGTAACATAGCAGGTGGAGGAATGGAACTCCTAAGAACAAGATTTACCCAACCCATAGAATAGTAAACTGTTATTAGAGATAAGATTATGATCTAAGTGTTTTGGTGATTCCTTCTTGCTCCCATCGGGAGAGAATTTGAAGCTATGTGGTCTCTTGGAACTACTGCAACCACATCTGAAACACTGAACTTGGAAAAGTTCAACTTACAGTTGCTCTCTCAAAAGGCTGCTGCTATCTCTCTTTCTCTCTCCCCCTCTTTGTCTCAAACTTAGGCTACCGAATTCGCCTGGGCTCTAGTACTGACAAGAAGGACACAGGCCGGCTCCATGTTGATTTTGCCCAGGCTCGGGATGACCTATATGAATGGGAATGTAAACAGCGTATGCTAGCAAGAGAGGAGCGCCACCGTAGACGGATGGAAGAAGAAAGACTGCGTCCACCATCCCCACCCCCAGTGGTCCACTATTCAGATCATGAATGCAGCATTGTTGCTGAAAAACTAAAAGGTATAGAAGGCATTCAACCTCTGTGATTAAAGAAACTCTTTTCTTTAGGGAAATTTAATAAATAGCATTGTGTTGTTAGTAGTTACCCTTTTAATTTCCCCCTAGTAAATTCTAAGAATTTCTTGTATTGGAGCCTTGCTAATAGTAATAGAGACATGTACCCAGTAACTCAAGAATGAGGAAATTGTTCATGCTGCCTGTATTTTTGCTCCTACATTGTATCAAGGGATGGCATTTTCCTCTCCAAACATCAGGTGACAAAGAAGGAATGGTTTCGTCTGCTTTCCACACAAGAGAATTTTAGGTTTGATACATAGCTTAGGACCTTTATATGTCCCCTTTCATAGTGAATTCAAGTTAGGTTTGATTTCTAAATCAAAAGAGTGTATCATCATGATAGAACTTAATGTGACCGTGAAAAACCCAGGTAAAAACCTCATTTTAAATATGGGAAAATGGAGGCCCAAAAAGTAGTCACAGAATACATTCTCCTTAGACTACTCAAAGATTTAGCCACCACCTACTAAAAGAAGACATTTTTAATCACTTACAAAGACTGGTTTATTTTACACAGTGACTGTGGAAACTTCTAGACATTGCTAAGTCAGACTGCTTTTCCTTTGTTTCCTCTTCTTGCTTGAGTCTTAGATCTATTTTGCTAATTTAACATTAATTGCCCTGACTGTTCTCTTGTCTTAGTAGCTTAAATCCAGTCTCTCATTTTCTGAGTATAGTTGATTTTATTGAATGAATGCTGGTGTCCCATTGAGCTTATTGATGACACCTAATGGTATGAATTTGCCCTGCTTCTTGTGCTCTCAGCTCAGCAGGATCCTGCTAATTCCACTTTTCAAATAGGTCTCACTCACTAAACTTGTTTATATCACATAACCTCAGAGATTCACACATTTAAGAAATCAAAGAACTCTCTTTGGATTGAATTTGACTTCTTGCAAGGGAAAAACACAAAACTGCGTCCAGAATAGAGACAGAGAAATAATGGTACATTTTGAAAAACTGCAAAGGCTGAAAGCATTGGTAAGATGCCAGTTCCAACATTTGCCTATTCATATGACACCAAACAAGTCAGTTTACGTTTAAAAATGAATCTGCTAGTTGCATGGCCCTCAAGAGGTACAGAAAGTGAGCATCAACATAAAGACTGTATCCAAGTAATGAAATGAAAAGCTGCTATATACAAGGAACTCTCATTTCCTATTATATGTCTGCACTAAATAAAAGGCAAGAGGCAAGAAGATAACATTGCAGTGTGAAATATTTCCACTTGACATAAGGGCTTCTGGCCAAAGAGGGATGTGAAGCCCAAGAGTGGGGCTTCACTGGGATGCTAATGGACTCTCCCTCTCCAGAGTCTATACCAGCAGAATGTGTAAGTGGCTACCTGAGGGAGCTGGACCGGAAGCTTTGGAAAAGCTGTGCTACTATCTTAACATCAGAGAATAACTCCTAACTGGCTGCAGAAATCCACTTGGAGGGTTCCTCAGGCAGAAGAAAAGGGATGTGAAGAAATACAGAAATAAACTGTGTCAAAATAGATTGTGGCTTGGACTGAGTGGAAAGCCTAGGGCTATGGATTGGATGCAAGGGTGATGTTATAAGAAGTTGAAGATGTAAGTGCCTCTATCTAAAGAATTACCCACTTAACTCTTTCCTTAGGCTCCTTCCAACACTATAATTCCATGGGTCCAGGGTAAAGTTACTGTCAAATTTACAGTAAACTCCATACTCGCATTTACTCTTCCTTATTAAACACAAGACTGTAGAATTGCCAAGTTCCCTTACTGCTAATTCATAACTGAGACACACACACACACTCACAATCAGAGGTTTAAAAATTAGCAATGCATGAAAACTGTATCAGTGTAGAAAATTTTTGCTGGGGTTATGTGTGTGTATATGTGTGGTGCTGGAGATGGAACCCAGGGCCTTTGACTCTACTATTGATCTACACTCCCAGCCCAGAAGATTTTTAAAGAAAGAAAAAATTCCTTTCTGAAACTCTTCATCAACTATACCCAGTCTGACTACTTTTTGAGCCTTTCATTCTTTCTTCCTGCCTACTCCCTATATGGGCTGGGATTTAGCTCAGTTGGTAGAGCGCTGCGCTGTAGTCTCTAAGGTCCCGAGTTCAATTCCCAGCACCCCAAAAATGGGAGAAGGACCTGGCAACCCACTCCCAAGGCAATCCTGAAACAGTCAGCCATTGAAAACCCTATGAGGGTCGCTATGAGTCGGATACCGACTCAATGGCACCTAACAACAACAACACTCCCTATGTGCACACATGTATGTATCATGGTTCCTTATTCTTAGCACTTCATTTAACCACAACTGCCAAAAAACTGTGGTGACCTCCTTGCCAGCATGTTGGGCAAACAGATCAAGATTTTGTGCCTATGGTGGTTCTAAAAGTAAGCTTTTTTTTTTTTTCAGATGATTCCAAATTCTCAGAAGCTGTTCAGACCTTGCTCACCTGGATAGAACGAGGAGAGGTAAACCGTCGCAGCGCCAACAACTTCTACTCCATGATCCAGTCGGCCAACAGCCATGTCCGCCGTCTGGTAAATGAAAAAGCCGCCCATGAGAAAGACATGGAAGAAGCAAAAGAGAAGTTCAAACAGGCCCTTTCTGGAATTCTCATTCAATGTGAGTGGAGGTTAATGTTCTGCTGAAAGAGAGAGAGGGCCCTTCACTTACTCTACACAGCATCCCAGGCCTACGGAGCCATCTTATGTCAAGGGACAAGACTGCCTTCCCCATGCTTTATATTGCCAAATGCCAAAGCAGATACCTGATATACCTACTTTAGCTCCATAGAAACACTGATCCTTAAGCCACATCCCATCCTTTTACAATCCCAGGACTCAGAGGAGGATTGAGTATTTTATTGCTGAATTTAGGGTGTAAAGTCAGCATTTTGAAGTTGTTTTTCTTAACATTTGTATCATTATTATCATGTAATATATGTTTTAGGAATTTATAGTGCTAAGTGTAGTTATATTTGCCAGGATGATTGAATAGTTTCCTTTCTTCCACTAACTTTGCTTGATATGATAGACACTGTGAGAGTGAGAAGCCATTGAAATGGCCATTTTCAAAAGGAAGTGCCACTTCAGACCTATCCAAGTTCTCTCGAATGAGGTAGATCAGATAAATTCTCAAGTAATTTTTTTTGTTTGCCATGTAACAAAATTATACATTCTTATCTTTCCAGTAAGGAGCTATATTCAACTTAAGAATAAGGATGCAGTTTATGATTTTGCTTTTAAACAATTATGGCCCACTCTTCCTATACTTTACTTTCCATACTTGACTCATACATAATTGGGATTAAGGAGGAGTTGTTCCATTTTCCACTTGTATTTTGGAAGTTTATATGGACATAAAATCCAGGAGGCAAAAGCACCTGTCTTCAGGACTTCAGAACAAGTAGAAAAAGAGAGCAGCAAGCATTGTGAGAATATAAATCCTTAAATCATTAGAAGACAGTGCAAACAGGGCTATAAAGAAAAAAAATAACACCTCTGAAGTAGGGGCTCTTGTCCGCCTTTATTTTTCCTGAGTCATATTGAAGCTTCCCCTCTCTTAAACTGGTTAGCATAAAGCCCCAGAATATTTGTCCACATTTCCCCATTTAATATTTTAAGAGACCCTGAACAATACTGTCTAGGACTGCACTCACACGGTATTCTTCCATAAAATAACAAGCCTACTTAAGTAGATTTAAAATAGACTTGATCATCTTAGGTTTTGATTTGATGCTTCTGGTTAAATATGCCTCAGAATAGTAACAGGAAAAAATTCTGTTGAAGTGATGCATCCCAACTTATTTCAGAGGAATAGTTAATGAAAGGAGCCAGTGGTAGAAGTTGCTGGTATAATTCACCTTGATGCTACGCAGGGTCAATAGTACTAAACACAAATAATAAACTAAACCACATTTTCTACAACTCTTGCCTCTCCTGCCTGAATGAGTACATACTGCCTGTATTAAAACTTTAGCCACTATTTCACCCCAAACCTTTTGGAATTCCCTTGCTTCTTTCTGGATATTGATGTCTCTTCCTTTTAGTCCCCTTTAAAATCACAGTACTGCAACATATATAGCCTTGTCCAAGTATAGCCACAGCCTGGTATGGTATCATAGCAAAAATATATAACAAGCCTGATGCTTCTCTTTTATATCTTTTCTCCTCCCTTTTGCCGTCCTTGGGTGATGCTCTGGCCTTATCCGACTACTGATTTGATGCTGTAGTTGAGCAGATAGTGGCTGTGTACCATTCCGCCTCCAAGCAGAAGGCATGGGACCACTTCACAAAAGCCCAGCGCAAAAACATCAGTGTTTGGTGCAAACAAGCTGAGGTTGGTAACTTTATACTCTTGTAGCTCCTTGGGGGAATAGTTTCTTTCTTTAACAAGTTATTGACTTGGAGTTTAGCCAGAATTAAATAGTGCCAAGCTCCCATGGTCACAACAAGGCCCTAATGAAACACTAAGACGTGTTCTATAGCCTGTCAGTGTCCAGGACACCTGCTGTCAAAAGAGTAATAAATGTGCACATGTTGTCTTGAATGCATTCTGCTGGATGGGAACCTTAGTAGTGAAAATGTATCTGGGATAATTATAAGTTTGCTTCTCTAAGCTAGCTATTCTTAAGTACAACAATAATTACTGACCTATGCTTACAGTGTTAGTAATATTAGTGCTGTCTTACATTATTTAGAGCATCTTGACAGTTGAGGCTAGAAGCGGTCTGATGTTACACTGGAACAAAGAAATTTCCAAGCTGCTTTTATCAAATATGTTCAGCCATCTTTATAAGGGAGCAGATTTAAAGGTAACAGAAGACTGATTTCAGATTATGGTTGACACACACCTCTCTTCTTGTGCTTATGTAACGTTTTTAGCATAAAACTAGAATATGTGTGAGATTATCAGGTTACTTTTGTAAATTAGAGATTAAAAACCAAGGTGGAAGGGGTTTTTTCACTGATCCACCTTCAGAAATGATACTACATATGCCTCAAGTTCTGTTCATTGGGAGCTTCTTTAAATTCAGCCCTGATATTTATGCTCTGTATATGCAGCTGCGTTTTCAACTTTGTTTCTGGGTCATCTCTGCTTGTCTGGTAACAAATTCATTATATTTATCAGTGTACACTGTCATGTTTCTTAATGTTCAATTAACATTTGTAAGACATTCATATATATATGGGGTTTTTTGCATTGCTAGGGATGGAACCCAGGGTCTTGCCCACTCTAGGCAAATGTTCTACCACTGAGCTATGCCTCCAGTTCCCGGCATTTACATTTATAAAGCACTTTCACATTGGTTATCTTACCTAAGTGAGTCTCACAGTAGACATGATGTAGTTGAGATTACTGGACTCAGAGTCAAACATGAATTCAAATCTCAATGCTGATATATTTGTAGCTATGTGGATTAAGCAAATTAATTAGCCTTTCACAGTCTCTTATTTCTTCACTTGTAAATTGGAGATAATAATGAAACCAGTCTTACAAAATTAAATGATTTAGAAACCTGTAAAAAGTTTGAAAAATGTAAATAGTATTATTCAATTTATAATTAACAACTCAATAAGCGATAATGAGTAGGTATAGAATCCATGTTTTACATGTAATAAAACTGCAATGCAGAAATGTTAAGTGATTTACACAAAGTTACACAACTACCAGGTAGACTGGAAATTATTCTCCTCATAGCAGCACATAAAATTAACATTCAAAATTGGTATAGCCTTCCTCTACACCAATAATGAAGAGGAAAAGAAGGAAATCAAGGTAATAATTTCATTCACAGTAAATATTTAGGAATCAGTCTAACCAAAGACCCCAAAGACCTCCACAAGGACAACTTCAAAACATTAAAGAAAGAAATAGCAGATGATACTAGAAGATGGAAGGACCTCCCTTGCTCATGGATCAGGAGAATTAATGTTGTGAAGATGGCTATATTACCAAAAGCAATTTACAGATTGAATTCAATCCCCATCAAAATTCTAATGGCAGACTTTGCAGAAATAGAAAAAACAATCCTAAAATTAATATGGAAATACAAAAGACCACATACAGCCAAAACAATCCTAAGCTGCAAAAACAGTGCAGGAGGGCTCATAATGTCTGACTTTGAACGATACTACAGAGGCATAATGGCCAAAATAGCTTGGTACTGGCACAGAGATGCGCTTGAAGATGAAAGGAACAGAATCAAAGACCCTGAGATACACCCACGCAACTACAGTCACTTGATTTTTGAAAAACGGGCTAAAGACATTCAATGGAGAAAAGAAAGCCTCTTCAACAAATGGTGCTGAGAAAACGGCATATCCATGTGCAAAATACTAAAAGTAGACCCATACCTCTCAATATGTAGGAGAGTCAATTTGAAATGGATCAGAGATCTCAACATTAAACTGTAAACCTTAAAGCTACCAGAAGATAAGTTAGGGAATATGCTCCAACACATAGACATAGGCATAGGCAAGTATTTCCTCAACAAGACTCTAGTCACCCAGGAAGTGGCACCAAGAATTGATAAGTGAGATTACACGAAGCTAAAAAGATTCTGTGCAGCTAAGGAAACAATCAGCAGAGTAAAGGGACAGCCCACAGAATAGGAGAAAGTCTTTGCTTCCTACACGTCTGACAGAGGACTAATTTCTAGAGTACACAAAGAACTTAAGAAATCAGACACCAAGACAACAACCCAGTAAGTAGCTGGGCAATGGAACTGGACAGACAGTTCTCAAATGAAGAATTACAAATGGCCAATAAACACATGAAAACATGCTCAATATCACTAGTCATTAGGGAAATGCGAATCAAAACTGAGATACCATCTCATTCCAGTAAAAATGGCCAAGATTACCAAAACAAATAATGACAAATTCTGGTGAGGCTGCAGAGAAAAAAGGAACCTTTTTACACTGCTTATGGGACTATAAATTAGCTCAACCACTTTGGAAATCACTATGGAGGTACCTTAGAAAACTAAGAATAGATCTGCCATATGACCCAGCTATACCACTGCTTGGAATATAGCCAAAGGAAGATAAGTCATCACACCACAAGGATACCTGCACTTCCATATTTAATGCAGCACTCTTCACAATTGCAAGGGTATGGAATCAACCGAGATGTCCATCAACTGAGAAGTGGATTGAAAAATTGTGGTATATATACACAATGGAATATTACTCAGCAATAAAAAAGGATGAAATTATGTTATTTGCACCAAAATGAATAGAACTGGAGAATATCATCTTAAGTGAACAAACCCAGTCCCAGAAAAAGAAATACCATATGTTCTCACTTATATGTGGGAGTCAAATCTAACTTCAAGGAAGAAAAGAAAAACTATACAAATGTAGCTTTATAAAAATGAAAAATAATATTTATCTAAGATGGGAAAATATAAGCAGAGTAGAAAGAAGAGCGGAAGGGATTCGTGGGTGGGAGCAGAGATTGTGGAAGGGGAGATGGGGAGGGGAAATAATGTAAAGGGGTAAAAGAGGAGAGGAAAATTTCAAAATATAAGATGCAACTATATGAATACATAGGAAAAGATAAAGGAAAGGAAAACAATTAATGAGAATTTAACCCATGATTGCATGTGGTTTTCATTACATACTAAAATTCCTACTTTTTCCTTTCTTCCCCTTTATTCTTTAGTTTGAATCGTTCTGTGAAATATGTAAATTGATGAATGTGTAAGCAACAGTGATGTAACAGTTGCATAATGGCTACAGGAAAAGACATTACTCTATATCTCACCAACATTTATTAATAAAAAAAGAAATTATTGTCATCCTGAGCTCTGGTACAGACTGAGTTGTGGTCATGAGCAAGCCATTTAACCTTTGTGAGACTTTGCTTCTTAACCTTTAAAATGAAGACAATAATCTCTTCACTTTGTCCTTCACAAGAATATATGAGACAGTTTGTATGGGAATAGTTTAAAAATCACGAAAAGCACTTAGGGGAAAATAATCCAAGTTAGGCCCAGTGGCACACACTTGTAATCCCACCTCCTCAAGAGGCTGAGGCAGGAGCACTATGAGATAGAGGCCTGAGGCAGCCTGCATAATTTACCAAGACCCTGTCTCAAAATATAAAGTATAAAAAGAGTTAGGGGTACAGCTCAGTGGTAGAGCACTTACCTAGCCTGCACAAGGCCCTAGGTTCAAACCTGAAGGAAGAAAGGAAGGAAATAAATCAAACCCTATTCATAAACTGGTAGTCTCTGAGCCATCAGTTCTGGGACAACAGAAGAATCTGAGAGTCACTGGAAAGAAATCCCTGAAGATGTCTGTCCAATGAGTAGATAAGGTCATAAAAAGCCAATAGCATGTGCGTTACTTTTGTATCACTCTGACCAAAATATCTGACTGAAACAACCTAAGGAAGGAAAGATTTATTTGGCTACTAGCTTTAGAGAGTTTTAGTCCATAGTAGCAGGGAGGACATGACAGAGCAGGCAGCCGGCAGCAGGAACACTCAGTGAAGGAGAGCTCTTCACATCACAGCAGACCAGGAAGCAGAGAGATTTGGCCAGAACCCAAAGGGCTGAGTATCACCTTCAAAGGCCTGCTCCCAATGACTTACTTCTACCAGTGAGTTCTTACCTCTTAAAGGTTCCACAGCCTCACAAAATGGTGCCATGACCTGGGTACCATGCGTTCAAGCACATGGAGGACATTTTATAATCAAACCATAACAACATCTTTACTTTAAAAAATAATTAGAAAAAAAGGAGACTGTTACTGTAGCATAAAATGATTTTAGAATCCCAGGACTACCTCAGTTTGTTGATGTTCAACAAACAAAATTCGACATTGTAATTCAAAGGTTTACTGAGCACTTTCTCTGTCTCAGGCATTATGACAGCAACATAGAATGAAATGGTCTTTAACCTCAGGGAGCTAGGAGGGTAAAAGAAGTGATCAAGAAGAGCAGTGGAGTTTTAAACCCTAAATTTAAAATATCTAAACTCTAGTTCAGAAGAATAAAGGTTGAGAGAAAGTTCTCACTGTCTTAACAATTACAGAAAAGTAGTACGGGTTGAATATCCATATCCATATCTATACCCATATCCAAAATGCTTGGAGCCAGAAATGTTTCAGATTTGGAGATTTTTCAAATTTTGGAATATTTGCATAGATGTATTGAGGTATCCTGGGGTGAGATCCAAGTCTAAACATGAAATTCATTCATTTCATATACACCTTATCCACATAGCCTGATGGTCATCTTATACAATATTTTTATCAGTATTTTATACAATATTTTTACCAGTATTTTGACTGTAGCCTATCACATGAGGTGTGTATAGAATTTTCCTCTTGTGGCATCATATCAACACTAAAAATGTCTTTTCCTTCTCTTTAATGTACATATACTTGCATCCCTCTCCAAGGTTAGAAGAAGCTGCCTGAACTGCTGCACTGTTTAAGGAAAGCCCTGCCAGTATATAAGAGGAAAGGAGCCTTTGGCAGGAGCACAGACTTCCTGAGGCCATACCTGTTTTATAAACCATGTGTCAATAAAACATGACCCATCAAGTCAGGTGTGGTGGTATACATCTATAATCCCACTATCCTGGAGGCCGAGGCAAGAGGATTGTGAGTTCAAAGCCAGCCTGCACTATATAACAAGACCCGGTCTCAAAAAAAATTCTCCATCATTTGTCAAGGCTTTGTTGGCTGTATCAATCCTGCCTATCTGATAGATATATATTTGAATTTAATTAAGTTCACAGTAAAGCTAGATGTGGCAGTGAGCTGGACATTTCTCTAGGCCTATACAGAACTGAGAGCCATGCAGCCTATTACCCAATGTTGTCATAGAGCATCCTTGGCAGAGCAACGAGAATAAAGTATGTAGCCAGTGTGACTTTCCAAGGGCTATATGTTTCATGCTGTACCTTGTAGACTTTGTTGTTGCTGTTAGATGTTTCCTGTCTATTTAATTGGGTTAAATTAAAGCCCACCGTGAATACCTCAATCTTGATAACTAAAACTACTACAGAGAGTGGGACATAGCTCACTATCTTTTTGTGGTTTTGTATTCCCTAAATGTAAATGGGATTTAGCTCAGTTGGTAGAGCACTGCGCTGCAGTCTCTGAGGTCCTGAGTTCAATTCCCAGCACCACAAAAATGGGAGAAGGGCCTGGCAATCCACTCCCAAGGCAATCCTGAAATAGTCAGCCATTGAAAACCCTATGAGGGTTGCTATGAGCCGGATACCAACTTGACGGCACCTAACAACAACAACAACAACAAACCTAAATGATCCCTTCTACTTTATATTGATGACCCCTTAAGTTGTAGTTTGTTTTTGTTCTTATTTTTAATTTTTTTTTACCTCTGCAAACTCTCACTTGATAGTAGGCCACTGTGAGGACTAAAAGGACACTTCCCATGGGAAGTAAAGAAACTGTCTTCTTAAGTTGTGGCTTCCTCTTACCACCCCACTGAAAATCAGATCATCTCAAAGAGTTAATCAACAAAATTGGCTTTTTCTTGACCTTGGCATCAAAGCTACAACTCACAAGCGAGGTGTTTCATCGAGGCAGATGTTTCTGACACTCAACCTTTTTACCATTTGCCTCTGGGAGCAAGTCAGCTGTTGGCCTCCTCGTGTGGCCAAGTACCTCTTAGTTTTCTCAGTGTCATCCTTCTACTAGTACCAATGCTGCCTTACTGTACTGATAGAAAGGGTATGGAATAGAAAGAAAATGTCCCCACTTTGGGGGAGCTCAGACACTATGAGAACATATCCTAGGCCAACTCATTTGCTAATGAGTCTTTTTCTTTCCTTTACTTTCCTGATTTATATGTGTGTGACTCTTGCTAATATAATTGAAAAAGGTAGTAGGAGAAGGCCAAAGTCCCTTCCTTTTCCAAAAGTTACTTTCTGAAAGTTAGACTTTACTGGCAGTTGTGTATGTTATGGGAACTCTTTAGCTACAGAATTATTTAAAATCTATGGTGTTTCATGTCAGGTGTGGTGGCGCACACCTGTAATCCCACCAGCTGGGGAGGCAGAGACATGAGGATCACAAGTTCAAGACCAGAGGCAGTCCACATAATTTAGTGAGACCCTGTCTCAAAAACTGAAAAAAAATGGAGTGGGGGCACAGCTCAGTGGTCCAGCACTTGCAAAGCATGTAAGCGTGAGGCCCTGGGTTCAACCCTCAGTACTACAAAAAAAAAAAAATCTGTTTCTCTCAAGCTGGCCTAGAGGAAATGATAAACCTTAGGTAATATATAAAAACTAGAGCCATAACAGTAGACACTAAGGTGATAGTTCTTTACATCTTCCCTAATGGGAGATTTTACACCACTTGGCTGGTGGAAAAGGCACTCAATTATCACTAGTATTCTTATAAAAGGAAATACTGTGATTGATAAAATAGCTTTCTCTCTAGATTTACAGACTCACCATTGCAAACTCTGAAGAACTGTTTGCAGATAGATACTCAAGTCATCCATATACCCTTGTTTTAGGACCCATTAGCACTAATACTGGCTGTTGGCTCTCAGCCATCAGAAAGCATACCAACCCAATTTGGAGCATGCTAGTTTGTATTTCCATTATGTATCATACAGTAGATATTGATTAGAGCCTGTGTTTGTGCTTTGCTTCATTATATTAAATGATATCTCAGGATCAAAATGCTACATAAGTATAGAAGCTGATTCCCTAGACTCTGCTTTTCATTCTTTTGTGACCCCTTCCCTGCCGAGTTTCCTGTTACTGTTGAAAGCCCAGGTAAGTAGAATCTTGTTACACATTTAATAAGGAAAATTAATTTTTATGGTAATCATATTATCATAAAATGAATTTAAGTTCACGTAAATTTTTGTGAAACTACAGTTAATTACTGTCTAATGATTTATGATTTGCTTACTTTACAATAAATCAAAAATGTCAGCTGGTACAAAAGTTATTGTTTCCTTGCATTTCCCTCTGTCTCAGGTTTCAGTTTCATTCCATAGGAAAGTATTTTTTGTTCTCCATTGTGGAGCAGTGTGAATTTTTAAGCTTTAGAAAAAGTTACCAGCATTAGACCAGACTCAAGGTCCTTATAATGCCAGTTTAGAAATCACTAACAGTTCATTGCTAAAATGAGAAATACTAGAGATCTACAATAAACAGAAGAATGGCATAGAAACTTTAGGAGGGCTGTCTTAATATTTGTGATGTAGTCTATCACTAATGTGACTGGATAGGCTTTCAGTAATGATTTACAAATGCAAATCACTGAAAAATTTTGCATATCTTTGCCACTCTTTTGGTTTCAGCATTGCATCCAAAAGTCAAGATAGGAAAGAGGGCAAATCCGTTGTGGTTGTTGTTAGGTGCCCACAAGTTGCAAGTTGAATCCAACTCATAGTACCCCCTTGGAGGGTTTTCAATGGCTGATTGTTTTGGGATTGCTTCAGGAGTGGATTGTCATCCTTTTTTCCGTTTTTTTTGTGGTGCTGGGGATCAAGCCCAGGTTCTCAGAGAGCGCTGAGCAGCACTCTACCAACTGAGCTGAAACCCAGCCCTGGGCAAAAGTGAGAGACTGCCTTTCCTTTGCTGTTTGCACTTCAGTGGCTCAGAATCTTCCCCATGCCTGTACATGTGTCCAAGCTAGGTACAGTGCCTTTTTCAGGTATATGACACCTTTTATCACTTCACTCTGAAGATATTTTTTAGGGTTTGTTTCTCAAAGTAGAGCTTTTCCAGTCTAACCAGAGTATGCAGAAAAGGGGTATGTCAGCTTCAATGTGCTTTAATGGTAAGAAAAATAAGATCTCATTCATTCTCCACCTCTTCCTCCTCCTCCTCCTTTTTTTTTTTTTTTTTTTTTTTTTTTTTTTTTTTTTTTTTTTTTTTTTTTTTTTTTTCCTTTCTC